>CABFOW010005867.1:0-20291 GCA_902141385.1 Timema californicum
AATTCTCTAGTATTAATACGCAGTCGATAATATCTCAGTTTAAATTTTATGAAAAGTGTTCCATTAATCTTTTAACAAAAAAAGAAGGAATTGAACGCGTGTGAAAATAAAAGCGTGAAATGTTCTATTTTGAATTTTATTAAATGTATTTAAAAATTAATTCTACGATAGCTAAACATGTATAGTTTATTAAACTGGATTTATTTAACACCGTGTATTACTAACCATTCGGGTTGTATGCTGACCGGAAAATAATGCTAAACTCGAGTAACAAAATATATTTCACGGTATTAATTGATCCTCCTTTATTGATTGACTCAATTAACATTGTACCTTTCATGTCATGTATCAAGGGAATTATCCATTTAAAAAAATAATATATCGATTAAAAATATTACGCCTGTGCACATCCATCATTTTCAATTTAGAATCGAATAAGAATCTTGGCTAACTTAATCAAATCGCATCTTAATCTTGGCTAGCTTACTTTAATCAAATCCGAATCAAATCTCATCCCTAAAAAAATATGTTTTTTAAATCGGATTCGAATCTAATCCGATGCTATATTTATTGAATCAAATCCTAGTCGCATTCCACAATTAAGAAAAAAAAATTGTATCAAATATTTTATTTTCCAAATAGGTTCAGATCTAAATTGATTAATTTGTTTAGGCTTACTATGATAATGTTTCAAATTGAATTTGTGTTGAATATTTTACAATGATAAATTCGAACTTTGAGCTAAACTCATCGAATTTGAATTTAAGATTTATTGAGATTTAAAATTTCGAATCGAATATATATATATATCCCAATATTAAGATTTAAAATTTCAAATCGAGTCCGAATCTTACTAAGACTTGGATTTGGATTCAAAATTGCAAAGGTTTGCACAGGCTTAAAAGAATTATTTTTGATTTAAAAGGTTTGTTGAGATACAATATTTTTTAAAGAAAAGGCTATTTCTAAAATAATTAGTAATTAGTCATACTTCTTATTTGGTACGTTTTTATGGTTCAATCTATGGGGGAGGCAAGGAGCTGGGTGGCTATGAGACATACCCGCACTAGCGGGGAGAGAGATGAAAATAATACTTAGTACCGCGTCTTACTACCCGTTTGGGCTATACACTTAAGTATTATTAATACTCTAATGGGCTAGGAATTGGGAAGATTAAATATAGTGGAAGTGAACCCGCATTTGCATGGAGGGAGAGTGTTAAACCATATAGTAAAATCACTCCCAATTCACCCGAGTGAGATTCGAACCTTGATCTCCTCGTCCTTGGCAGTCTAGCTCAACACGAAACTTCAGCGTTAGCTAACTACGCCACCGAGGCAGGTAGGGATGAGAAAATCACGGGATAAAAATACCACCCCAAGTGCACTTGGATAAAA
Organism: Timema californicum; assembly: GCA_902141385.1. Lineage (NCBI taxonomy): Eukaryota > Metazoa > Arthropoda > Insecta > Phasmatodea > Timematidae > Timema > Timema californicum. The sequence continues at coordinate 1,398 of CABFOW010005867.1, forward strand.
TTCGAGCCTGGGCCTTCACCGTCACCATAAATAGAGAATTTCGTTAGCCTTATGCCTTATACCACGTTACCACCAGTACGGGACAATTCTTTTGATTTCAGTACGACACGATAGGAAATCCAGGACTAACTAAACAAAATAAGCGTCATTGAATGACAAAGCCTAAAAGTTACTACACGTCTCACCCCTCGATTGATGTGTTTTGCCAGCCCTCTGGGCAATCCCGAGCTCAAAAGACAAGGAGGAAGGGGGCATGGCACAATAAAACTCCGTCCGAAGAAGCAAAAGGGGCTCTTGAAAGCTGTACTAATGTGCCGCTGTGTATCCACTACCCTCCTAGAGCTTGTTCTTTGACCCCCTCCCCCTCTTGTTTCCATTATGGCAAGACATAAATCGGTCCTTCGCCCTCTACCGGTACACCACGCCCCCTCACTTCGCCCGGCCATGCGTCACCCTGTCTGGAAGGGACCTCGGGGCGATGGACCAATAAACACGACCAATGGGAGACAAGCCCTCCTTAGCGTGCGTTGAGTTCGTTGGAAAGAGCAAGGCTATACAAACAGCGTCAAGGTGAAGCAAGATGACATTGATATAGAAAAGAAGAAAACAAGACACATCGATAGAAAAAAAAAGAGTGATCTATTTATTTGGAGAGTTTCTTCCATTTTATTTTATCTTTCACTCCCTTATTTCTGTATTGAGCTAAGAGACGGTAGTATAGAGATTTTAGTGGAGAGAGGATATTTGGAGACGTCCTTGAAAATAAATGTGCGAGATCGAACCGAGATTTAAGTAGAGAAAGGGGCGGAATCAAATGGGGTTATCATTGGACAGTTTTTTCATTGGCGCGAGAGAGTGTTTTTATTATTGAGTTGTCTTCACCAAAGGGAAGGGATAATAAAAGGGCATGAAACGAATGAGAGGACTCTGGGAGATATAGGTGATAGATCTTGATTCTGTTTATATCCAGCGTCTTTCAATCATGCGTCGGGTCCCACAAAAGGCTGGTTGGGGGCTCTATAATGTACGTTCATGGAGGCTGCTGTAGTATCAAATGTGTAATTTTACATTTAAAGTACTATGTTTTTAGCAGTAATTGTTTTTGAATTGGTGGATAGATTTATGTCGTAACATTGAAATTGAAATTTCAGATGGAATCAAGTTTTTTTTAAATAAAAAAGTCGTTTGAACCATGTTGGAAAAAGTTATATAATATTGTTCGTACAATCTGATTTCAGTTTTTACTTTGGGTATACATGACCTGAATGACTTGTGAGGGAAAACTACTGACTTAACTAAATAAAAGTGTTATAATACTGAGGATTTCGCTTATCTTTTGGACTAAAGGATTACCATTAAGAGATCAAGGTTCGAATCTCAACTGGTTGCACTACGGTTAAGTAGGCTATAGGTCGTTAATAACTGTTCTTAATGTACTAATAAAAATCAACCTATAATTAAAATTTTAATACAACTTTTCTTTCAAGCACTTTCATCAAAAAATATAGAACACACTTAATTTTAGTGTTTTTTACTAGTACCGATATATTAGATAGAACGTATGACTTTGGCTCGTGAGTTTAAAGTTTGTTCCGGACTGATGGCAGTGGATTTTTTTTTTATTACATTGTCTTTTCTCTAAGTGAATCCTGTTGATGTTCTCTATAAAGAAAATGCTAAGTCTTTTTTCTTAGATTTAATGATTTAAGTCGCTAATGGCCTCTTTTGTTTCGACGATCTACTGGTACTGTATGTAGCGCACGAATAAAAAATATGTTTTTTCTTAAAAATAAACATAAATTTGGGGGTTTGGAATTATTGATTTATTACCTTTAAGTTGAGCAACTTAAATAAACTAAACTAAACTAATTATTGAACAATATTCTGTGGTCGAATTTTAGAAAATTCGCTAGCATTTGAAACCTTTTTATCCATTTGACAGTTGACTCCACCTCCCTAACCACTAAACTCCTCCTAGAGTTTAAAAAAAACCATATTAAGCCATGCAGCAAGTTTTAATGTGTTGAACCAAAATGCAAATGAGTGTGAAGTTGGCTTCATCATAATTCGCGTTTCATCTCCCTTCGTTGTTGATGAAAGTACTTACGTTCCTTCCCCCTCCCCTTTTTCCCCCCCAACGGCCGGGAAAAAGGGTCCTCCTTTCCGGTCGAGAGCTGGAGCAATTTTTGAGCTCAAACATTTTCTTCGCCGCCCCGTCTGACTAACTGATTGACAGTGTAAACAATGAAAGATACATACATAGCTTAGAGCAGAGTTTCCCAAATTGTGATCCACAAGGGCCTATTGAATGGTCCTCAGGATCCCATGAAGTTTCGTTATAAAAATTAATTTAAGAATGATAATCATATACGATACAAAAAAAATTAGTTTAACATATTAAATATCCATATTATTTTATCGGTAGACATGGGTGATATATGAAAGTCTGTACCAACCTTTAAGTCAAAAATTATTAGGTTCAGAATGTTAAAAGTAATCAAAAAACTATTAATTAAAAATTCAAGATAATTTTCTTACATATATATTTCGTTTAGTAAATTAATCCTTATCTTGTATTCACACTCGTAAAATGGTCACTGGAGTTAACCCCTCCCCACCCAAAAAAAAAATTGCCTGCGTAGCTTTCAAACAACCATCTCCCCCTCCACTCTCAACGCCTTGGTGGTCACCCAGTGTACCCATAACTTCCATTTAGGGATCCCCCATTACCAAAACTTTGAGAAACATTGGCTTGGAGAGTGACTTCACCCTCTCAAAGCCTGCTGGTGGACGTGGGGGTAAAAATGACAATATGTCAATGGGGGGGGGGTTTACAACCAACGGTCAACGAATACTAGTGTTGCTTCATCATCCTATTCCATCGGAGAGTGTAAGTAGTTAATTGTCAACACACCAGAGAATACGATTGAAGCTAATTATATTTATCTTCCAGCTGGTAAAATTGGTATCATGTTTTAAAATGGACAACTTCAAAGCACATTATAAAACGCATACATATTTAGTAGTAGTTTTAAAGTAAGAACGTGCTAGAAAGGACAATTTATTATACTTACAAAAGCTACTAAAACTATATTCATACGTCAATTCATGTGATTTTTTATCGGTCACGTTTTATGGATATTATCAATAGGCTTGATTATAAAATAATTCCAATGAGTAAAATGTCATCAAAGTTGACCGCAAAAAAGTTTGTATTTTCTAAACTGTTTATTTTACTACATTCTAATTGTACTCCTGTTTTTTTTAGTACCGTGTCTTAATACCTGTTCAGTTTATACGCATATGATAAATACTCTAATGGTGTAAAAATAAGGAAGAATTTGCTTGGAAGGAGAGTTGGAAACCATTTACCACTTTCGCCAGACTTGGTCGGGACTCTAACCCCAATCTCCCTGTCTTCAGCGGGCCAGTGTGACGCCTCAGACCATTCGGCCACTGAAGTGGGTCTCAGAAAGCTTACGATGAAAGTAACTAAACCCATCACAAAAGTTTTTTCCTGTCAATATTGTTTTTACATTGAAAATATGCTGTCAATTTGTGTGTGTTTTTATGTTAACACGCAGATTTGTAAATTTATCGCTGATTTAAAAAAAACGTTCCTTTATTGTAACATTTTCAACAGTTGATCTTAGTTTTATATACATACATATCTTCTTATGTCAACAACCCAAAGGTTGGTTTGAAGTGATTTCTATCCATCCAAAAATCGGCATATACTCAGCCCTTTGACTGGTTAGTACTGCTTGCACCATCTGGTAGAATTCCCACATACTAAGGGAGTTCAGGAAGTGTGGTGGTTCCCTTTTGCCTTCCACACTGAATGTCTATGAACCAACTTGAAAGGGCCTACCAATTTTGGCGGGAAGGTATTTTCACATACTTTCCAGGGTTCTTTTAGTTGCCACAATTTATACGGGAAGTTGTGCTACTGATTTTTATAACTCAAGAACAATCCCTCGATCTCGGCTGTGTTTGAACCCACGATCATCGGGCCTTAGACGAGCACTTTAACCCCACAACCATTGAGGTAAACAATTTTTATATACACACACACACGCACACACTTATGAAAAGCTCATCAGTCATCACTATAGCAAAATTTCACCACACAATTAGTTTCTCTTCCCGTCTGTGTTGTCTACTCTAAATTCTCCCTCTCACCTCTCCCGGCATGTTGCCACGGTGATCCTGCAAGCCCCCCTGGTAACCGGAAACCGAGGGTTTTGCAGTCCCCCCGCCATTTCTTCATAAACTTACCAGCCAACATCATGTCTGCCTGTTGGCGTTTTCTCAGTGAATAATCACACGGCTCGTTAACTCACCGGAAAGCCGTTAGATGGCTCCACATAAAATAATGTTAATTCTAACTACCCGTTTCATTTTTGACCTTTTCCTACTCTATTTTTGCGTCTTGTTCTCCCATTACACCCCTTCTCCCCCACCCTTTTTACCCATAGTTGCAGAGGTATATACACAAATGATAGATGGGTTTTTAGTTTTTGTGAAATATTAATTGTATGTGAGTAAATATTCGCTCTCGAGTTGATGGTATTTTTGCAAATATTTAGACAAGAAATAGTTTAAATGTGGTACAGATTTGTGCGATTCAGTTCGCGTCAGTGCATACGTTAATACTCGGCCGATTTCTGTTTTTAACGAAGGCTCCATAAGTAGACTATTTCTTTAGTTTATATGTGGGTGGGTGTTACTAACTGGGATGTAAATATACGTCTTATATGTTTTATGTTAAGCAATTTATTAGCATTTATCTTTGCGAAAAAAGTTATTTACTCTCTTTGAATGCATGTTTCATTATACAAAAAATAAAATTATGTTTTAAAACAAATCTCCGATAGTAAAAGAGTAGAAACCCAGACGTTTATGGACAAGAGGACTACATTTCTGGCTCATCTTGTATGGATGAATGAGAAGGTCATATTTCAAATCCCGATTGAGTGCACTGATTTTTTTTCTAGATGCCTCCCCACTCTCCCTCTACGGGAATGTAGATACATTTCATTTCAATTCTATCTTACTCGTCCTCGCCTCGTTGTCGTAGTTAAAATACGAACAGCCCGAACGGGTAGTAAGACGTAAGGCAAAAGATAATTGTAGAACTTTATGTAAATTGTTTGTTTGATATGTTGTACTCACACCATTGGATGATTGCATGGCCTGAGGCGTCAGACTTTCAATATAGAATTTCCTGTGAAAGGGAAGGTTGAGGTTCGAATCTATATTGGATCCATTGAGGGTGGTTTTACACCTTTTACGTATCACTAGTTTTCTCATTCCCTCCCATGCTTAACATAAAGGGCTGGTCTTTATTCTATGTATATTTATTGTCTTAATTTATTACATTTGGAAACTCTAAGGCTAGTTTACTTTCTCTTACATTTAACAAAAATCATGCAACAGCTAAACAATCAACTTATAATAACAATAATACCTACTTATTCTATGGCATTAGGAACTCGAAAGTTCATTGCTGCACTTGCAGAAGTACGCCACCTATCCTTATCTTCAGCTAGTTCTATCCAGTAAGCCTCATTACACACCACCTCTTTCATGTCCATTCTAACGTTATCCTCCCATCCGTCTAGTTCTTCTCAATGGTCTCTTCCCATTGGGTTTACCAGTCATCACCATGAACACGGTTCTAGATTCTCCCATTCAAGCTTTATGTCCTGCACACCGTAAGCTACGAGACTCGTTTATTCTAGCAATGTATAGTGAGTGATTAATACAGGGTATGTAACTCATCATTATATAACCTTCTTCACTCCCCAGTACTCTCATCCCTTTTTGAGCCAAATATCTTCCTACGCGCCTTGTTTTCGAACACCTTAATTTTCTTTTCGTCGTGTAAGGTAGGAAACCACGTTTCACAACCGGTAAAATAATAACTATAATAATTAACCAATGTGTGAATTTGTTATCTTAGCTCACTTCTTTTCTTCATTCATGCATCCATTCCAAAACACATATATATGCTGCTTTATTTGTATATGTCTTACAATCCTAAAGTACTAGATTCGCTTAGAAATAATATTTTGTTTGAGTGAATTTTTGAATTGAGTCAGGCCATTTAAGCCTTTGTTTGTGCGGGATGCATGCCATGCTCGCGATGTCGCAACCTTGAATAAACCAGGATAAGATCCATATTTGTTAATTGAGATGCTCATAAGGGTGGAACTTATACCACGTGACTTAAGCTTATGTTAATTTTTAAGTACATTAAAATTTGCTGCTAAATTTTGTGGTGAGGAAGTTTGTAAAATCTTGTGTAGAAGACTGAGGGAGTGAAGTATCCGCCCTTCATTTACTCGTAACCACTTCAGTTTGTCTGTTCCAGAAGGTATGCGGTGGTAAGTCGTTTCATTCTTCCTTCCACCTGGGCCCGGATCATTTGGCGAGGTAGCTCATGTTTTATTTTACTTTGGATTTATTTTTGTTAACTCCGAGTCTTAATTTGGAGACTTTCATGTTCCATCTGTTGAGAAACATCGACGAAAACTGTGAAGATGATTCGAGGGGAGCGAGCCAAAAATAAAAGCAGGAGGGGTAGTTCGAGTAATCGATACTTTTTTTTTCTTCCCAAATACAGTTCTTCATATACATCGTTAAAAATAATGAAGGGGGCTTGTCGATACACTTGCGCAAACAGTTTCCATAGATATTATCCAGCCCATCAGTGGTATTGGTAGCACTGGAATCCTTGCTCTTTACCGCCCCCATTCACTCATTAATGTTTTGCTTCACTACGGAATGAAACGCAGGAGAAGTTGGCTCAGAGCTAGCCTGGTTGATTCTGACCTGTGAAGCTGGGACTCTTATCTCGTTTGGGCGCGGTGCGTTAGAGGGGGCTATTATATTTTACTCCCATTGCGATTTTATATCTTCTCCCCAAGCGAATGGTGATGTATCTACTTAAAACGTTATAATCTTTTTTTTATTAGTTTGTCAAAACAAGCATCTGTGGCTAAATAATCTAAGGCGTCACTCCCTCAATAGATTGGGTTGCATTTAAGGGGGAGGCTGAGTCTCGAACCCCTGCTGGCTGAATTGAGGTTGGTTTTTTTCAATTATTTTTCCATTATCTCTCCACCCAAAACGAGTACATTTCTACCCCTCAAGTGTAAATAATTTGCGACCCGCTTTGGTGGTCGTATGTCTAAGGCGTCATTCTCACAGTAGAATAAACTGCTGATGACGGGGATATCGAGGTTGGAATCTCGGTTGTGTGTACTGATTTTTTTTTTTTACAAAATAGTTTTCCACTATCTCTCCACGCAAATGCAGGTACATGTCCTCTAATTATATCCTTCCTCACCTCTAAAACCATACACTATTATCGTAATTAGTACATAAGTGTTTAACCTAAGCGGGTAGTAATACATAATGCTAAAAAAAATATTACGGATACGTCGGGCACAAATATTAAGATTAACAAAGCCACTGATAGCCAACAATCCAAAATACTGGCACTAAATTGTACTAAGAGAAGAATTACATATAAAACCCTATATTGGGAAAGTATTACCCTTGTTACGGGGAGTCTCGCTCACAGAAAACGGCCGGCCGGCATTAAGATTTGAACTGAAAAGTAATTCACTTTTTACGGCCACTACTGTACGTTACTTGTTTATCGACACAAAGAGATACTTCATTTTTATTTATTATGAACTTGACTTAAAAAAGAAGAGAGAAAAAGCTACGTTAAAAAATATATTATTTACTGCAAAGTATCTTGTTTACCTGGAGAATATACATCTTGTTATATTTTCTGGCTCGGGGGCATATTTGCTGTTAGCTAAGGTTTACTGTGTAATTTAATCAAATACATCTTATTAAATACTAGCTGAAGTACCCGGTTTTGCCAGGGAGAAATGTTTATAGTTTAATGATTGTGCTGTATGTGGAAGGTAACTTTAAAGTTAGTGGCTCTGGGCCCTGCGTTTCACAGGGCCTAACATGGTTTTCAATTATTTTTAAAAATTATAGTAAGAATTTTTAAATTCCATCTCCTAGGTGCACATGTTCGTGCACAAGGGCTACTAATTCTTAAAATGTCATATCTCTGAGTGCGGTAGATATCGCTCAATGCTCATGAAAAACAAACAAATTGTTAATGTTATTAATATTACTTTGCTTCCGACCCGGTTTTTAATTAATTTAAATAAATGGTACAAAACTCTGCACGGACTTTCTCGCCTTATTGTTTAAAAATGGAAATATCTACTAAAAATGTGTAATATAATATACACTAGCAAACCCAAGCATAGATTACACTATACTTACGTAAAACATTTTTTGAGTCCTTGTTTTAAAATTTATAATTTTACTTTTAGAAAATTAATGTCCTCATTTTTATGTTCGGACCAATAAAAAAAGATCGATATTGGGTCCATATGGGTCAACACTTCGTACTAAAATTTCTACCTCCAGTTTAAATTTTATTAGGTGTTGCACATCTACAGGTCATCGCATTGCTATTAAATTCCTAATTTATAAATTGTTACCAATAAAAAATGTATTTATTGACTATTGAATCTAAAATAAAGAAGATAGATCATTGTTGTACAAACATTTTTCCTAAGAAGTTAAAGGGGGGAAAAAAGAGATAAACTTTTTGAGGGACTTACTTGTGCGTTAGTGCGTTAAAACTCAAGTAGTATATATTTACAACTAACGCACACAAAATTATATTAATATATTGCCAATATCTCAGAAACTATTGATTTTATAAAAATATATTTCAAATAAAAGTTTATTTTTATTTTTAATAGTACTACAATTTTGCAATGATAAGTTATATAGTATCTCAAATAGTTGCGGAGATACGTAAATTTCAGCTTCTGTAAATTATCTTAAAATTCATTTTCTTCAGGAAATGAAAATAGAAATTTTATTTATAATCTTAATCACCGCTTAGATACGAATTTTAATCAAAATCGTTATAGCCGATTTTGAGAAAATCTATTTTTTCTCTTCTCGCTACTTATTAAACGATTCCTAATTTTAGGGTTAAACAGCCACACAGACCGACGTCATTGCAAAATCCACGTTTTCGGGTTCGGGGGTTTATGAGACGTCGACATCCATCAACATTTCGGGTTAGATTTTTTCAGAGCTAATATTTTTAAAAAAAAGAGAATTTACCCATCAGATCGGAGCCCTTAAAGTCATTTTACCGAAATATTGAGAGTAGCCATTTTGTTTGTAATATTTATAAATGTTTTGAAATTAAATTTAATAATTTAATCAAAATCGTTAGAGTCGATTTTGAATAAATTGATTTTTATTCTCTTTTTGCCCTTCAGTAATTTTAGGGTTAAATATTCAATTCCAAAAATTCCTCGGGGTAACCCGGTAAAAACCCTAGGTATCAAGTTTTAGCACTATCGGTAAAATAGTTTAGGCTCTAGTCCAAGGTACAAACAGACAGACAGACGGAAATTAAAAAAAAACACTTTTTTGGATTCGTGGGGTCATGAAACGTTAACATCATTCATTAAAATCTCGAGGTCGATTTTTTTGACGATCACGATACTTTCTCTACCTGTAAGATAGCAAGAAAGTAAAAATATAATAAAATTTTAAAATTCCCGTTAAGAGATGCACATGTTCGTGCACAAAGGCTACTAATTTTTTAAATTTCAGGCCTCTGCGTGATTTAGTTACTGCTCAATACTCATGACAGACAAACAAACTCATCATTTTATTAATATCGATGAATTGTTTTAGCTAGTATTTTTGCTTTTATGTATATGAATTTTACCTAGTTTGTTTTATTTTATTAGTTAGTAAAAGGTTTGTTTATCTCTACAACATAATTACGAGACTTAATTTTATTTCAAAGTTTCGATTAATAGTGAGATGAATCGATTCCACTATACCGCGAAAACGAAAGTTCATTATACTTATAAATCTCAACTTCGAATATTAGAAGAAATATAAACATAATAGGCTTACCTTGCGACATTAATTATAAAGTTGCTATAGTAGATAAAAATAGTAAATAAATGTTAATCTTTCAAGGTTTTAGTACATTTAACTGGGTGTTAAATTCATTATCTTGGACCCAGTTGTTAGGTTTTCCCTATAGTCATGTTTTTTGGTCAAACGATCACTAAGAAGTATTAAAGCTCTGAAACAAATTCCAACTCGAATATTTCGAATCTCAAATATTCTTAATGATCCGAGGGTTCAAAGATTTGAGGGTCCCTATCGTTGATTAGTAGTTGTTTATGTAAAACATTACTTTTTAGATATTTTAAACCAATATTTCTACGTACTTGCATTGGTGGCCGAGTTGTCTGAGTCGTTATAGTTGCACCTCACAAGGTCGTCTTTGATAAGGAATTTGAGGTTTGAATCCATGAATGGTTGCACTGGAGGGTGGTTTTCCATGTGCGATTTATCTTAATAGTTTGTGCTATTATCTATCTCCACGATAATACAAATAAACTATGCCTTTAATTAAACCAGTTGCTTATTTTTTTTAAATATTTTCCCCCGAATTAAAGTACGCCATAGTTTTGTTTGAATGCTTCACGTCTTACTACCAGTCCGGGCAATTCGCGTATCTACACTAAAGGATAGGGTTAAGTAAGATACAATTTAAAGTAAATGTACCCGAATTTGCGTGGAGGGAGATTGAGAAACCAGTTAGGGTGCAGGGGAAACACCTCAATCCACCTTGCCTGGATTATAACCCCCTACCGCGCCGTCACCGATAAAGACGAGACTGACTGGTTTATCCGTGTTTCACGTTAACTGATTGACAATAAAATAGTTCAATACCGGGTGCGAAGAGAGGGGGAAAAAAATTATATTTGACCTGAGCCGGCGGCTTTCCCTCGTTTTTCCTCTCCGTCTCTGCGAATAACTTGTCAGCATTTCCCTGCCAGCCATCATCCTGTTGCTGAGGTCGATTCAGCGGCGCCTCCTTCTTTTATCATTATTATTTCCTTTCGAGGGGGTTGAATTGTCAAACGACCCAACTCCTGCAGGAGGAAAAAAAACTTTTTTTCTTCTATTTTTTACCAACAAAAGTTTATTCAAAACTTGTGTGTGTCGATAACTTCTAAGGATGAGAAGGAACAAAAAAAAGTATGTTCCGTGATTGTTTTCAAATTGATTCGTTTTGTTCGAAATGATGTCGAAACGAGTTTTCTTTAGTTCATTGAACCCAGAATGGTTTCAAATTCAAACTTTAAAAAAAGGGGGAAGAGAGATTGAATATAATATATAGAACTTTTTTTTAAATAAAATTAATGACAGTACGCACCAAATTCCGTAAAATGTACTAAGCATGTCATGAGGATTATTATCTAATTGTGTTTACAGATCCTCATTGTGACTAATTCATACCTGAGACCGCACTCTTATGGTGAGCTCCGAATCATTCGTACAGTATCTTAGTTTCATTGTACACGCTCACTTTTTAATACTGGAACTGTACCGCGCCTGATTTTACACTACGTTAGTACTAAAATGAATCCCAATTGGTATTCAAATCAATGGTAGGTCAGCATTTAAAGCTCATCACTCTTTACAAAGACAAGGTCCTAAAAGAAATATTTTTAATAAAAAAGTTGTATTTATTTATTTAACTTATGTTTTATGAAGTTAAATTTTGGTAAAATTATTTGGCCTTCTCAAAATAATAATAATAGATTTGATTCTCTTCACTTACATTACTAGTATATTATATATTTAGATTTGGTCATTATACCTTTTTACTATCAGAGGTTTTCCCTTCAAGATACAAATAAAAAATATGTCTAGCTCCCCCGCAACCCATTCTCCCCTTCTCCTGTCACTTATCGAAAATCCAAAACCGATAACTTAATAAAGAATTAGAAAGATAATATCATATCCCTTCATTTGAATTCATCTTTCTTCGTCGAAACTTTAAAAGTAGTTTGGCATCTTAATTGTATTTGAAAAGATGCTTTGAGCTTGTCATTTCAAAGGTTTTTTTTACACATTTATATCACTTTGGGTTATTTTCATAAATAAAAAGATGATATACTTACTCCCAAATCAGTGTCAATTTTATCAGTTACTAGCTCATTATACAATTTGATTTAACATTGTAATATTTTTATCACTGTGACTTCACATATTCAGGTTATACACATATGTATTAATTACGCTAATGAGTTAGAGATGAAGGTCAAATTTAGAGGAAGTATACTCACACTTGCATAGAAGAAGCGTGGAAAACCATTTAGGAAAACCACCCGAACGAGATTTGAACCCCGATATCCCCGTCATCGGCAGTCTAGTTGGGAATTCGAATCCCAGATTGGTGAATTCGGGATTGGAAGAGTGATACACATATAATATAGTATATTAACATGATACATTCTACTATTACTTGTTGCTATGGGGTGTGCAAGGTCCCCATATATCAGATGTTGGGGGCTAGGAGACAGCTCAATGACCCATTAAAGTTGTTACAAAATAATGTGTACGAACTTTTTTTTTATCTCTATCAAGCTCATGCCATTGAGTAGCTTGTCTAGAAGTATTTCAACTCGAGAGCTTTGCTATGGATTATACAGAAGTGACGTCACGCCTACATGGCGTATAGCCCAGAGGAAGGGTGTTTGTGGACTACTCAAAATGTCAGCACCAGAACCCCGAGCCAAGCTACTGTGAAAAAAACTAACAGATCCCTTCTAACAACTCATCACACTGCGGTACGAAATAAGTGGAGCCAACAAAACGTTACCGCGCTAAGGACGACTAACGTTTTGAAATGTAACCTAGTTTGCTTCTCTTGGACCGGAGAGGAGTTCCGACAAATCCTGTTAGCCAGGGCATGGAAGACCCCCCCCGCGGCGCTTCATCAGGCTGACTCGACGGTGACTCTTGTCGCGAATATTATTAATAGCGCTGGCCCCCAACAGCTCCTCCAGGACGACTTCTTGTACGTGAGCAGGTTGTTAATAACAGAGGGACATTATACTCAGCGGCGGGCTTTTTGTCTCTCCTTGTCTTTGAAAGAGATACTATGCCAACAACAGCTCACCTCTCACTCACCCACGCCCTGGGTAGGTGTACTTTGGAGCGAGTCAGACAATATGGCAGCTTTGATGCCCAAGGAATGCTTAGTAAATACAGTTATGGCTTATCAAATATCTACACATGTCGGCGATTTTTTTTTACCATCGTACATTATTTACATTTTAGTTTTTATCGTGACTCGCATGACGATGTGTTAACTTTATTTTGACCTTTTTTTCTATAAAATGAATCAACATACGACAATACGCATCCCGACCACCATTTCATAACGCCTCTCTCCACGCTGATAGGGTGCCTTTCCTTTTATTTATATTATCACACACTATTTATTAATTAATCGTCATCATTAAATCATCAATCTTGCGATTGATTTGTCGCAGCTCTTCATTTTTGCCCATCTTGGGCCATATATATATTTTACATCTTTGTACCTTCTCCTGATAACATCGTCCGTTATCTAATTTATGTACTTCACTCCTAGTTTTCCTCTTGAATGTCTCCTTTCCACATCTCCTTCTATAATTATCTTCGTCAAACTACTTCTCATTATGTGTCCTACCATGATAACTATTCTTTTCGATATACCTTTCCAAAGTTTCCTTTCTTTATTTACTTTTCTTAGCACTTCTGTGTTTGATACCATCTCCACCTCATGATATGTTCCTTTCACTTGCGCTGATGGTCCCAAGTTTCACATCCATAAAGCGCAAGGCTCTATAAATATGCCTTTAAAATTGTTTTCCTTATTTTCAAATCCATGCTAGTCAAGGTTAGTAATGTCTTCGTGTTATATTAATTAATATTAAATAAATTAAGCCACAGCATGCCGGCGTTCCTGAAATGCGCTTAATTTTCTTGATGGCCACCCATCCATCTACGGGTAATTCTTCGCCCCCCTCCTTCTTGCTTCCAAGGAACTCCATCGCATTGTTTCTGTGGTAAGGTTAGTGGAAATGGGGGTTTCCTTTAGTATTCCTCCGCTTTATGAACGTGTAAAAGGAATATCTCACTAATTTAAAAAGGGTTTAGGCATATAATCTTTATTAATGTCATTTACCATACCCCCTCTCTTTTTTTGTGGTTTCTTTTGACAATTCTCATGTCCTCTCAATTACCTTATATGTCTTGCATTTTTTATTTTTTTTATAATTAGTTTTAAATTTGAATTTGTGGTTTTACGCTAATAGCTGCTTTTTCGTCTACACGTCTTTAAATCCAAATAATAATAGTAATAATAATCCCAATACTGACCCCACAAGAACAACCTGTCCTACACTCAAAGCTACTGGTTTGATTTCCGATTGAAATCTCTCCCCTAGTGCTCCGGGCTTGATAACCGCAATCCATTGTAAACCTACTTTGGGGCTTATCGAAACTATTTTATTATCATACCTCTCGAATATTACTGGATGCGCTAAATCCTGCAATAATTACTTACATATAAATATCGCGCAATTAATGCCACCGGCATAATAATTATTAACAACAAATTTAATTACGGGAAGTGAAATATAATATTTTGAACGGGTATAACATGATTTATTGGAGCTAAATGCGATGGGCTTTGTCCTGTCATTAGTAAGCCCATTAGTGGTGTGTTGGCATTGTTTCTTTTTTACCTTGTTTAATATTATATTAAAATTTGATGCCGGATGATGATAGTGTGGTATGCGCCACGTAACTCTCATGTCAAAAATAAATCGATTATCTCGACTAAGCCAAGCTTGTTTCAAAAAAGGCTTTCTTAGGATCTCTGTAGAAATATTTAGAACTATGTGTGTAAGTATTGACCTTATTTCTTTACTGTAGTAGTATTTGTAACCATGTACCCTTCGTTTATCCTGAAAGTTAATAAGCTTACCTTGCATTGTTCCACTATGACGTGGATTTTAAGATAGGCTGATAGTATAGTCCGTCAAGTTAAGACTGTTACCGTTCAGGGTAAACGGGGTGTACATAAATATTGCCCTTATTTTCCTTAAGAACTCATACTCCTAGTGGGGGGTCGAACTGTCTAAAGTGTTAGACTCACATTATATATTGTCACCATTGACAAGGGTATTGCAGGTGGTTATGGTTTTCCACGTTGTGGGGTATTAGAGGTTTACCCACCTTCCAGGTATATGCGAGTTTCCTTATAACTGACCTCTCATATTGCCTTTAATTAACCCACAGTAGTGTAACAGATCATATTTTCCCCACACAAATACAATAAAACCATATTATCCCGAACCATAGTTACAGTAATTTAAAATAGTATATATGCATATATATTAATTGTGAAACTACAGTGAATAAATACTACTTGATTTACATCAATTAAATGAATGTAAATTCTATAAATCTCGTTCAACTGTAATTTAAAATGTGTGAAAATATCCAGTCTTCCAGCAGACTCTTTTGTATTCACACGCTTAGTCCGAATTCCCGCTTTATCCGAACAAGCTTCTGTCCCAATTAGTTCGGATTAACAAGATTATACCGTACTTTTAATTATGATTAACCATATGGTTCAACCAATTGATAAATAAATACACCAATAAAATTGAAGCCTCATTATCGATATAGAGATTATTAGGACAAAGGGAATATCAGTCATTCATCGTGTTCTGGCTTCAAGGATGAGTCATATAATCTACATTCGATGACTACTTGTCAAATTTGTGTTCCGGATGTTTTACTATACTTAATACTTAGCATTGCATTTTACTAGCCGTTCGGGCTATACGCTTAAGTACTACTTATGCTAGTTGGTTATGAATTGGGAAGGTTGAATATAGAAAAAGAGAACCCACATTTGCATGGAGTAATATTGAAAACCATTTAGGGAAAATTATCCCCAGTCTACCTGAGCGAGATTCGAACCTCGATATCCCTGTCCTCGACAGTCTAGCTCAACATGAAACTAGCGCGTTAGCTAACTATGCCACCGAGGCGAGTAATGTTTTACTAAAACGTTCCATTAGAAATAAAATAAAAATCTACAAACTTAATTAGGAATTAATCATTATTTAATATTTATATACGGGATCCTTCAATTTAAGTAAAAAGGGTGACATTGTTTTTGGAATTTTATTTATTTTATTTTTGACAGGGTCATACTTTTAAGAATAATTATTAGCTGTTTTTTTAAACATCGCGTCTTACTATCTGTTCAGCTTATACGTATTGTAATGATACTGTTTTGGACCCCTCTCTTATATTTAAAAAGTCATGGATGAAGGTATTTTTCTTCAATAAACTGAATGTAAAATAGCCTTTTAAGACTTCATCCATGGAGAGTCGCGCGCTTTTCAGAATTAATGTTAATAGATTACACCATAAAACTTATTTTTTCTTTCAAAAATCAACTCCGTAGTGTTTACCAAAAAAGCAAGGTCCCTCTACCCAATGGGAAGCTAGCCCTCACAACACCTGTCGCCAGGACTCTTTCTATTAGTTGGTTTTTGACACTGGAGATAAGGGGTCCAAGATGCAAGGGGTAGGTCATATAAAAGACGCTTGTGCTTATGCATATAGCATAGCACTAGCATAGAACACGGTACTCAAAACGCGGAACGTGTATTATCATACAAAAGCAGTCTGTAATTTCACAAAAAAAAAAACTACCATTTAATATCAAATTTTCATTACCAAAGGTGCAATGATCTAAATAAATCGCGTGCAATTTTAAAGATCTTACTTATTTCATAAGTGTAAGAATTACAATGAACCTGTTAGCAGAACCGTATACAAATGCTCAGTAGGACATGCTCTCATCGTCATCGTAAAGAACTGATATCAATATAATTAGTTCCCGATCACGGGGCAAACCTCACAAAATAAAAACGTATCTCTATAATTGGCTCTCGATCGCGGGACAATAAAATCACGATTCACTTTTTCTTTTTTATGATTTGCTACCCCCCTCTACGGGTAAATACTATTGTTCGTTCACGGGATGAGTTTACCTGGAAAAGGACTTTTTTCCCTACCAGAAATCTATTATATAGTAGGATATCGGTAAGAAAAAAGACCTTTCAGAGGTAAACTCATCCCGTGAATGAAGTATAGTGTACTTCCTTGAAATGCATTCATCTTTTCTCAAATTTATTCTTAAAACATATTTAGTTCCTCAAAACGTTTTACCTTGGATAATTCAATTTTGGTTTCATCCTTACAGTCAATATTAAGCCTATATAGACAAATTATTCTAAGGTATAACTTAGAATAAATGCATCTGCATCATCTAGGGGTGATTGTAAAACCACCTTGATAAATTATATATGAAAAACCGTCCCTAATATACTTGACCGAGACTCGAACTTCAACCACCCCATACCAATCCAATATACTTCAACCACAGACAATCCAATCTATGACGAGCTTGACGCCTTATACCGTGTGACCACGAATGTGGGGAAATAAATACCTCATAAGGTTTTCTCACAATACCGACAACGCTAGAGTACTCTGTATGATGGTGCCACGCAAGCCCTAATAAAACTATTACCCTGGGTGGAGGGGTGAGTGACGTCATGCGATCTCGTGCGTCTCCCCTGAGGCCTAACCCTCTCCGCCTTCCTCCCCCTCCTTCCCTCTCGCCTCATTTCCTAAAAGCTTGCCGGATATGAGTCATTGATTGATGGGCGAGGTACAGGTACAAGCAACGCCAAGAAAACGTCGCATTACGTGGATGACGTTTGACACCGGGTCTAAGGGCAGGGAAGGGGGGAGTGGGTCAGCCTACTTTACCGCCAAAGGCAAGATACACTCGCTATAATGGAGGCTTATACCCTTTAAATCATTCTTCAGACTTAAACGAGTTGGTTATAGTGGGATTGCTATTGGAAGATATTTGAGAAACATATAAAAATAAAATATGTATAGTTGGTAAAAATGTATATCTTGAGGCTATCTAAATTGACAAAACTAATCAAAAATATCACCATTAAAATTGATGGCTTGGTGTGTGAAGTCATGAAAGTAAATATGTTACCCCTTTTGACCATTTAGATGGGGTTTTTTTCTTTTGTGATCATAGTAAACTTCATGTGATATCGTTAAAAACGTGCAGGGGTAAACGGTTCAGTCCCACATTGCAGTCAAGCTGTGTGGAATGACTAAGAACCACGGCGCTTCCAAATCAGCTTCTGGAGATCTTAGGTTAGGTTTAAGTTAATACAAGTGCTTAAGGAGGTTGCCTCGTCTATAATATGGTCTGAAGCTGTCCATTTTAAAACATGATTACAATTTTACCAGCTTTAAGGTAAATATAATGATGATTAGTCATGGTCTCCGGTGTGTTGACTATTAGCGACTTACACCCTCTGATAGAACAGGATGAAAAGGTAAGGCTGGCCATTGGTTATAAATCCCCCGCCTACTTACATATTGTTGTTTTTACCACTGCATCCATCTGTGGGCTTTGAGTTGGCGAGGCCCGGGGTGGATTCAGCAAGAAAGTATCAATCCCTGTCAGTCCACAGGCTTAAAATACAATGGCCTGTGTCGTTTTCTGGAACTACTTCTCTATTCTGCTTAAGCTTATATTCCTTTTCGCCTTTCACCTACACCCACTCTTTTTCAATTCACTAATGAAGAGTAGAAATAAAACTACGAGACTTCTTATCGCAAGCTAAAGAAGAAAGCTCGTTGCTGGTTTTAAAATATCTTAAACTTGTATGTTGTGAGCCTATAAAAAATGACTGTATTTGTTCAAGTAAGGCTAGATATAGAACTCCTTTTCATCAAACCAAGTTTTATAGCTTCACAACTATGCTTAAAACTCGCTGAAAATGAGCTTCTATTTTATATATATATATATATATATATATATATATATATATATAT
>CABFOW010005867.1:20428-37818 GCA_902141385.1 Timema californicum
TATATATATATATATATATATATTCTATTAATAAGAATCAAACTATAGGACTAGGAAAAGAACCCGGTTGAAATGCTTAGACTTTATTTTGGTGTGGACCAAATTTTGAAATAACGCATCATAGAATTAAATATTGACCCAATTCGGTGGCCGCGTGGTCTAACGCGCTACTCTCATGTTAGACTAGACTGGTGAAAACGGGAATATTGTGGTTCGATCCCGGTCGGGTGCACTTAGGGGTTTTCCTAAATGGTTGTCCACTCTCCATCCACGCAAATACAGGCGCATTTCTTCTAAACTAAGTCTTCCTAATCCTTAACCCATTAGCGTAATTCGTATAGAGCTTATTAGTACTAACGGGTAGTAAGACGTGGTGCTAAAAATATAATTAAAAATTACGTTAGGTTGAACGTCTGCGCGGCAATTTCTCCTTCTAAAGGTGGACCCCTTAAAATTCGTGCTGATCTATTAGCGGCTAGGATTTTACCGCATAGGGAACTCTGAACCACTCGATTTTAAACCATGTGACCCGAATAGGTGGCCACGCGGTCTAGATGTCAAGATCATTTAGTCTGGTTTGTCGATGATTGTGAGGTCGGGGATCTAACTCTAACTGGGTTTACAAAATTATTTTTTGTAAATGGTTTCTCACTTTTCCCCCACGCAAATATGGGTACACACCCTCTAAATTATACCTTCATCATCCTCACCACATTGATTTAATTAATATATTTAGCCCCAACGGGTACGTGATGGAAAATAATTTACCCCACATAAAAACTCCAGTTATACCCCACCAAGTTTCTAACACAATTTTCTCATAAAACGTCGGCTATCTCTTGATGCAACAACGTCTCAATGAGGTCAAACATGGCAAATCCCGTTATTTAACTGAAACAAAACACCGTTTTAACTCAAACATAGCCATTGATTCGTTTTGTTTCGGAAATCCACAAACAGACGTGTTACTACTATTATAATTGGTTCGTTTTTAGTTCCTCAATAATCTGAAGTGGCACACGCCTACAACGTCCTGATTCCTTATTTAGTGGACTTCCTCTTTCCGGTCATCTGAAGCGTCGCTTTAAGGTGGGATGGAAAATTAAATCAAAAGAAAGTTGAGGTCGATTTTTATATCAGTTTTGATAGGAAAAAAGTTTCACAACATGACAAAGTATTCTTTAGTATATAAATTTAGTTTGATTTTCCATATAAATCTCACTCTTTTTTTTTTAAATATCTTTCATAGTCCAAACATTGTTGGAGACATTTTAATATATACATATATAAAACGTCTCCAACAATGTTTGAACTATGTAACTTACTACTTTTTACTAAAATAAATAAAATACTCAAGATGTTCCCAAGGGGTAGGTCCGATCTTAGGTCGCGTGTAACGCAAGACTGTGTGTCACGATTGCTGCGTATTTCTTGCGTCTGCCTGTCCCAGCTGTTTGCTACCGTCCTATGTCTCGTTCCTCGTGTTTACGGGGTAAGGTCTACGTCTACAGATACCCGATACGCCATCCTACAACTCTTCGGTGGTGGGGGAAGAATCGCATGCTAATTTCATCCAAATGAGCCCGCTGTGAAAGTCACGTGATGTTGAACGATAAACGTATCACGAAGTAAACCAAACTTGAGTCGGCATAGTTTTTATTTAAATTTCATTTTATGAGCTCTCTTAAGAACATTTTTTATTACTACGCCCCACACAAGAGCTATTAACCACCTAATCTTAGAGGTAGGGATGAGGAAGGTTGTTTAGAGGAGGTTCACCCGCATTAGCATGTAAAGAGATCCAACCGCACGCCTAACTTCCTGGTTCCTTATTTAGTCGACTTCCTGTTTAATTCCATGTACAGTGTCGCTTCGAGGTGGGATGGAAGGAAAATAACATTGCGGTACGTTTTTATGATAAAAAATATGTTTATATGCAATTTTTTTTAATAACAAAATATATTGCATCCTTTGAATTGAAAAATGACACTTGGATACGAAAATCGAGCCCCAAGTGTACCCGGCTGAGATTTGAACCTTATCCTCTCATTCACTGGCAAGTAAATTGTGAACTTGACGTCCAAGACTGCGTTTTCACTTATGTGAGGGATGGGATGACACTCGGTTAATGAACTCAGGCCTAAGAACCAGGGTATGGGTTATTTAATTGGAAATAAAGCTGTCTTTTTTCAAATATAGAAGTTGTAACAATCTTCGCCAACAGACTGGGGCTGCTCTGTTGGTATGGCTTGATCGCGGGCTTATGCAATGGAATTGTTTATATGTGTGTTTATGTGAGAAAGAGAGATGGAGAACCACCAAATGGATGGTGACTCGAACCCAAGCGCACTCAATAAGGTGGTGTGTCAAGACTAATGAATGTTCATACACCAAGTTTTCGTCATGATTGTGTTTAGGGGTGGTGCGGGTGGCCCCGGTGGAGAGGCAATAAACCTGCGTCTTCTAATAAATAAATAAATAATTCACTGTAACCGTGAACCGTAGACTCGACATCGCGTAAGATGGGAGATAACAGGCGGAAATCGCTTTCATTGAACCGCTCGTAAAGCTTGTTCCCCTGATCCTCTCGAACAACACTTGATAGAAGCGAAATTGGTTCCGATGTTGTGTATCGATACACGAGGAACACAATAGATTGGTTCTTCGTCGTGTTGGTAGGTACGGGAGTTTGTTTTTATTGCACGGGAAATACACGAATTGTACTCTTTAGTTTCAATCTGTCGTTTACATTCTCAATCAAACCTTCAATCAGAATAAAATTAATATATATGAATAAAACTCGATTACGTCAGCCCGCAAGTGCGCCATACCGACCGAGTGGCCATCACATGTTGGCAAACATGATGCCAACATTTGGGGATATAGGGTGTCATGTGGTCAGCACAATGAATCCCCCCCAGCCGTTAATCTCAGTTTTCTGGATTTGAGTCGATACTTCTTTATTCAAGTTGTTCTTAGTTTGTCCTCACGAAGCTTAGTTGACCCCGTTCGAGATCCACTGCTTCTGGAAGTACCTGGGATCGAACCCGGGACCTCTGGAATTGTTGCCGGGAACTCTGACCCTAAGCCACAAAGGCGGTCCACTCATATAGGTCTATATACACACATCATACTTATGTCAGGATAAATTAAAAATACAAATACCTGCACGTAATATACAGTCTGGTTATCATAGGAAGCCCGTTATTTGAAAACTGGAAATTCATGTTATAAAAATCAGAGTTTATATGCATATGTATTGAGTTAAGGTATAATTGCACCTGTAGATGACTGAGTGAAACTAAAGAGTGTACTTTGTATGTAGCCTATGTATGTCCAATCTAAATTGAATTTTAGGCTAAACCATGAGAGTATATATGTGTGTGTGTGTTTTTAGCTCCGCGTCTTACTACCCGTTCGGATTATACGCTTATGTACTAATTACGCTAGTGAGTTAGGGATAAGGAAGGTTGAATTTAGAATAAGTGTGCCCGCATTTGCATTTAGGAAACCATATAGGAAAAACCACCCTCAAACACCCACCCGACCGGAATTGAGCCTCGATATCCCCGTCATCGGCAGTCTAATCTTTAGTGAGGGTAACGCCTTGTACCATACGTTCACCGAAGTGTGTATTTATATATAATTATAGTTTAGCCATATATATTATATACTAGTAGTTTAGCCTAATATTCTTTTTAGAGTTAATTTGCCAACATATAACTATAGAGTTGATTAGAAAAATGTTTAAAGGTAAAATATTTGGTTCAAAATATTTTTATTTTAAAATAATTGCTCCATATCCAATACGAGATTCGTATTTGACTAGAAAATGAAAATTTTGATTTCGCACAGGATCACTATATATAAATTACATATTAACATATTTTATTTATAATAAGCAAGTGCGAATAAAGTATTTTATTTTAGAATCTAATCCGAATCTTGGTTTACTATTTGAAATTGGATTTGAATAATGTATTTTAAAATTTAAAAAAAAATTGTAGCCGATTATTTTATATTGGAAATGTTCAAAATCAAATCCTAATCAAATATTATATAAACTAATGTTAACAAATTTAATTAAAATCAAATAGTAGCTTGAACTTATATTTTGGAATTGAATGGGCAGTAAAAAAAAAATCGTGTTTATCGTCAAGTCATGTACTGAATCAATTCTAACTTGTTTAAAAAGTTAAATCATTCAAGTTGGTAACCTGGCGGTCTAGGGGTAAGGTGTCAGACTTCTGTGCTGGCGGCCGGGGTTCAATCCTCGGTCCCGGCACAGATTTATTTGATTACCAAAAACTTCCCTCACCTCTGACAAGACATCTTGTGAATGTGGGGAATGCCAGGCCTCCACCGTGGTTCGGATTCCACGTTAAACTGTAGGTCCTCCATTTCATCTCCCAATCACCCTACCATTACACATTAGCGTAAGTGCGTATAACCCGAACGGGTAGTAAGACGCGGTGCTAATAATAATAATCTTTAGATATATTCTAACATGTCGAGATTTTTAGCGCGATTCATATTTTGCTAAACATAATTTTTGAAAGGAGCGTAACAATAGCGCCCCGGACGTCTCGTATCAGCTAACTTAGGTAACACTGCTTGAACCTGATGACGCAGCGTGGTATAACTTTCTGTGTGCTTATTTAGAAAACAGGGGAATTGAGACTTGTGAAACCATTTTACTAGATTTTTTTTTTTTGCCGTTTTCTACGTGAACTTTCTGAACCGACTGGTAATATCAAAACATGACTTGTAAACTAGCTCTGAACAGACACAGCACGCAGCCACCCTATACCCCCTCCCCCGCTACCTAGCTGTTAATTCATCACTATGAAAGGGCAGCCCAAATTTCACCAAAGATAAGTTTTTCTGCCATACCGAGAAATGAGCTCGGGACCCTTAACTCAGTTGGCAGATACGATACCAACTGGTCCAAGGTGTTGCACTATGTTTTACTATACATACAGAAATAATTTTGTTTAGGAAACGAAATAATTCTTTTAGTAAGAAAAAAATAATTAAACTGATCCCTATTTTGTGGTTGTCAAATGAATAATTCAGAAAGCCGCACTTTGACCCGTCTTCTGATTCGAGCGTCGTCGTGTATCTAATTTCCCGGTTAATCAGATGGGAGACCGGCTATTATTATTATTATTATTATTATTATTATTAATCATCCGCACCGCGTCTTACTACCCGTTCGGATTATACGCACTTACGCTAATGTGTAATGGTATGGTGATTGTGAGATGAAATGGAGGACCTACAGTTTAACGTGGAATCCGAACCACGGTGGAGGTCTGCCATTCCCCACATTCACAAGATGTCTTGTCAGAGGTGAGGGAAGTTTTTGGTAATCAAATAAATCTGTGCCGGGACCGAGGATTGAACCCCGGCCGCCAGCACAGAAGTCTGACACCTTACACCTAGACCGCCAGGTCACCTTATCTAAAGATGTTCCAAGAGGCGTCGCTGAGTGTAAAAAAATAAAATAAAGCTGTAGACTACTTTCCAATAAAACTGAAAATAATTATATCGTATGTGTCATAAACAAACATGTGCTAAGGGCATCCTTGTGATGAGTAGCAGGTACTAACTATCACGCAGTTGTACATTACGAAAGGAAAAGCTCTAATTTAAAACTAAAATTATTATTTTAGAAGTGTTTCTGAAGAATATACATCACTGTTCTTCTGTTTGTCTACTTGATTTCTGTTTTTTGACAAACTAAATAAAACCATTGCGCAACCTCAACCTTCTTTGTTTTACTAAATAAAACCATTATCCAACCTCCCCCTCCATTTTATCACTTAATAAAACCATTGTACCAACCTCCACCTGCCTTGTCTCACTTAATAAAACCATTGTACCAACCTCCACCTGCCTTGTCTCACTTAATAAAACCATTGTACCAACCTCCACCTGCCTTGTATCACTTAATAAAACCATTGTACCAACCTCCACCTGCCTTGTATCATTTAATAAAACCATTTTACCAACCTCCCCCCCCCCTCCCCCCGGTCTCATCGAACAAACTGATTGAAATGTTTCTCCTACTCTACAATGTGTTTCTTCTTGCGCTGTTCCAGCCGACAAACTGCCCGACGGTTTCCCCCAGATCACCCAGGCGCCCAGCACCAAGGTGGTGGAGATCGGTCACAACACCGTCCTGCTGTGTTCCGCCATCGGCACCCCCAGTCCAGAGATCACATGGGTGAGGGACATGATGCCAGTCAATACAGGCGACAACCACCGGTACCGCGTCATGGATTCAGGTATGCCAGGTAGGAATGCCGCTTCCTGTTACCCTCATTTCCCCCAGTTTGACCGGCCGCACAAGACACGGCCCATGTTGACTGAAGTCTGATAATCCGAGCATGCACGTCCGTTCACCACCTGACGTTATTTACCATTCTAACAAAAGAAACCCCCTCAAGAAACTACCCAAACTCACATGGATCAACCAAATATGTCTACAGCAGGGTTGGTTCTTTGCCAGCACGCTCAACTGGCATGCTAGTGGACCGCCCTTAAATTATTTAGGGGATTTTTTTTCCTAGCGTGATTTTTGACCCTCTTCTTAACCCCACATACGGGATTTTAAGGTTTTCCATCACCCTCCTGATCCCCCTCTCTATCTCTTATGTAACTTTTTACGATTTGGTAAATCAGATTATTTTAATCGTTTAGCTATTTTTATACATAAGGATTATTAACAAAGCGAGTGATATAAAATTTAGAATACTTTATTTGCAGTAAGTAAATGAAATAGAATATGTGAAATTTTATAATTAATATATTTATTTTCCGACAAAAAATAAATTTGATTTTTTCCTCACCATCAATATTTATTAAAAAAAACTTATAACTTATGTAAAATGTATTTTGCTTCCCTCTTCCCCCTTATTCTATCATCAAAAGTAAAGTAATAACATACTGACCCCCCCCTCCCCCCCAAACCCCTAAAAGCTCTTACGTAATTTAAGTACGGTTCCTAAGCTCTGTCTGATCTGACGTTCATCGGAAGTTGCATGATCTTAACTCTGGCGTCACGCTTGTGTAGAAAATTAATTTAGGTTGTAGATAGCCTGAATGAGCAGTAAGACACTCCTCACTTTAAAAAAACACAATCAGATTGTATTTGGTTTATTTGCTCCACAAAAAAAAAAGTTTTACTTTGTAGACCTCGCTTGAGATAAAGTTACCGTTAATATGATGATTAGAGCTGTTTTTTAAATTTTGTTTGCTCATTGGCTCTCCTATGTCTCTAAACAAAGTTAAATCTAATCGGGCATGATAGGATAAAGTTCTTCGGAACCCCGTTTACCGGATTGTCTCGTAAAGAAAAAAGCCCCGTTTTATCTTCTATGGATACAGGACTACGGGATCAGATGTATGTCTACGGGTCATTGATTCCTCGCCCTTGATGGGTGATTCACACAACCATACAACCCAGAACACTCAGTTTGTTTGCAACCACTTCAGTGGCCGAATGGTCCAAGGCGTCACTTTTTTGTTGGACTGGGCCCTCTGAGTTTTGATGAAGGGTCCGATCCCCTGTTGGGTTTACTGAGGGTGGTTGTTCCTAAATAGTTAACCACTCTCCTTCAACGCAAATATGGGTACAATACCTCTAAAATGTTTCCTTTTTTAATTCCTATCCCACTATAGTAATTATTATAGTAATTATCATAAATGCGTGTACCCTGAGCAGGTAATAAGACATGGTAATAATAAATAAAGTTTTTTCTCGCGTTAAACAAGGAAACAAACTAAATTAAAGATTGCAAAAAGACAAAAAGATGCCTCCATAACTCAGTGCCTTCTTATGCAAAAACTTAAGGTTGGCTGTCTAAGACGCGACAGTTAACTGCGACTGCAGTTTGAGTCGCAGTCTTCGCGCATACGCAGTTTGAGTATGCTTATTTGTTATTGAATTTTGTGTGTCCATATATTTAAAAAAATGTTTAAAAAACAAAAACTCGAGGTGCTAATGACCCACTCGCAGGATGAGGTGCTGTGTGGGTTAGTATTCTAACATCCATACATATACGATTTAAAACATCTGAAGTACAAGGATATATATGTGTTCACCTTCTGTCTTTACCTTCTACTGTACAACCACATCAAAATTATTTCTTCGTCTTCTTCCCCCCTTAAACTATCCAAAAAGGTTCTGTCACTTGCATCACCTGTACTTTCATCCATCTTGAAATTGACTGGTTACTACGGCTGGAGTCGTGTCTTGGAAAACACCCCATGGGACTGACGCCTGTGGTTAGTTTCACCGCGGTCCATTGCAGCCATGGCCGCTTGACTCCAGCCGCGATAACAGGTAACTGTTGCGCCTTGGACAACGTATCTTTAAGCGCTATAATTGTCTGGCATAAATTAATAAACGCCAAAAACAAAGTTGGTTTATAATGTTCCAAGGTTGATCTGTCCGTCAGTTTGAAAACAAATAGAGGAGGGAAATACAAACGTCAATACAATTTATGCTGTGACTGATTCCCATCCCACCTCTTTCCCTCTTCATTCTATTCATATATGCCTTATTGATGCTCTGTGGCTCTTCAATCTGTTCATCTTTCTTTATCTTATTGATGCTCTGTGTCTCTTCAACATGATCAACTGTGTCTTATAAATGTTCTGTGGCTCTTCAATCTGTTCAGCTATGTCTTACTGATACTATGCATCTATTCAAACTGGTAAATTATGTCTTATAAATGTTCTATGGCTCTTCAATATGGTCAACTATTTCTTATTTATGCTCTGTGTCTCTTCAACGTGATCAACTGTGTCTTATAAATGTTCTGTTGCTCTTCAATCTGTTCAGCTATGTCTTATTGATACTCTGTGTCTATTCAAACTGGCAAATTATGACTTATAAATGTTCTTTGGCTCTTCAATATGGTCAACTATTTCTTATTGATATTCTATGGCTCTTCAATCTGTTCATATAATTATGTCTTATTGATACTCCGTGTCTCTTCAATATGGTCAACTGTGTGTTATTAATGTACTGTGGCTCTTCAATCTGGTCAGCTATTTCTTATTGGTGCTCTGTGGTTCTTCAATCTGTTCATATATGTCTTATTAATGCTCTGTGGCTCTTCAATATGTTCAACTCGATCATATTGATGAATGTGTTGATCAAGAGCTAACTTCACCTTGTATTCTCAAAAAAAAACTTGTTTGGTTTTAGACTCTTATTTAAATATAACGAGTTTTATAATTTTGTTTACATTATTATTCACTGATATTCATTGAAAGTACCAATATAAAGTGTAACACCAACCCAACTCTTGCACGCGAACCTGTACTTTTAGTAACCATGACCTTTAAAATCAACAAATTCTAATGTAAAGACTTCACCCAACCTTCCATTTAAGTCTAAAAATCGAAGTATTCAAGGAGAGTGTCTTTGGACGCTTTTATGTACAAACATTGTCGATCTGGTTTGAAATTAGAATCTTTGTTTCAAATATACCGTTTGGAAAATAGGTTCGAATTCCTCTATTTAAAAAAATCGGTATTTTTGAAGTTTTTGTAGCAAAACTTTTTTCGGCCACAATAATTAGAATATTGTTTCAGTATGAACATAGAGTTTAATTTTCTTCACATGGTGAAATCAACAGTTGGATATTTTTCATGAGCACACTGGCATTAGATGAGAAACTTTTTAATGAAGAGAAAAAGTTGTCATTAAATTCCAGGACACTCTTAACAGATTCAAGAACTGTTGATATCACCATGTAAAGAAAATTAAACTCATTATTTCTAATGGAAAGTTATTTGATTTCTTTTGATAAAAAAATTATTGACATAAAAATTGCAAAAATACAGTCCTTAACCCTCGTTACTTAAACTCCTAAACTTTCTTGTCCACTGAATATATTGATGAAAAATGTATTGTTATATTATTGGACGTCATATTGACTTGCACTACTTGGCTTTCAAAGGTCCGTGTGAGGGAATGTGTGTGTGTGTGTGTGTGTGCAAATTTAAATCGCTTGAGGAAGGTTTTCGTTGTGTCTATGTGAATTGTGTACCAACACAAAACTGTATGTTTTATTTTTGAGTTCACAAACGATTAACAAAAACCTTTGTGTGCTGGCTGTTTTTAGTTTTTTGCGCTGTGATTTAGTTCGGCTTCATTCTCTGCATGATCTGTTGATTGCACTGCTTAACAAATTATTTTCACATTAGATGAGAAATTAAATTGTTATGGATTAAATAGCCAAGCTATTATATTAATTTTGTTAGTTACTGTTAAAGCCGCGTCTAAATATCATATTATTTTAATTTAAAAATGACACTTGGACATGTGAATCGTCCCGTGCTCAGGCTCATTCTTCACTCATATTTTAAGGCAAAGTCTGTGATGGACGTGCGTAAATCGTCAGATACATGTGAGTGATCAATTAAGATCACGAGCTATCAGATAACGCAACCATCTTTGACTTGGTAAGGCTTTATGCTGCCAAATGTATACATTGAGAAATGTACGAGTGTACATATCATTATGGATTAAATTGCCAAGTTATATTTGTTTAATTCTAAAGAATATGATAGTTAGATGTGGCTATAACTGTAATTATCAAATATAGTAGCTATGCTACTTAGTCCATGATGCGCGCATTCGTACAGTTGTATTGAACACTTGTCAACATAACTCCTTACCGAATCGAAGATGTTTGCGTTATCTGATAGCTCGCGATCTTAATTATTCGCTCATATGAGGCCGACTATTTCCTCACGTCCATCACAGACTCTACCTTAAAATTTGACTTAAGAATTACCCTAAGTGAGGGACGACTCCTGAATAGTTCAGTGTTTAGCTCATTGGCGTGCTAATACAAAGGACCAGGGATCGATTCCCGTCCACTAGTGTCATTTTTCAATTTAAAGAATATAAAATTAAATTGTGTTTTATATGTTTGGCTTCGCTTATGAATGTAGCAATAGGGCTGCTAAAATGTGTAACGAGTAAATAAAGCTTATTATTTGTAAGTATAAAATGTTGTGCTACTTAAAAAGCTAATACTCACACGTGTGGAAACAGAAAATGTAATTTTCTTGGCGTGGTGATATCAGCAGTTCCTGAATATTTGTCAAGGGTGTCCTGAAACTTAATGACAACTTTTTCTTTGCATTTAAAAAGTTTATCATCTAATGCTGCTATGTTCATGATAGATATTCAACAACTGTTGATATCACCACGTGAAGAAAATTAAACTCTAGGCTTCCACTGGAGAAATATTTTATTTATTTTGGCCTTCCTTCCCACTTTAAGGAGCACTAACAATGTAACTAGACACTAAATTATATATTAAATAGCCTGATTTTTGTATTGGGA
Organism: Timema californicum; assembly: GCA_902141385.1. Lineage (NCBI taxonomy): Eukaryota > Metazoa > Arthropoda > Insecta > Phasmatodea > Timematidae > Timema > Timema californicum. The sequence goes on from CABFOW010005867.1 coordinate 31,803, forward strand.
ATAAGTATCTCTCGATCTGGTCATGACATACATCAAATGTTGCATGGTGTGACTTAATAGATTAAAACACTGTTGTTTTTTAAAATGTTTAAATAATATTTTGTTTGGCCAAAATAAATATCTAGTGAGTTAAACCAATCTAATTTATATCTATCTGAATAATCATATTATTCTGAATGGTTAAATGGTGTTGGCAGAATACAAATATTATTTTTAAAAGTCCCCCCCCCCCTCTTTTCCAACTCCACGATCAACCTCCCATCCCCCCTTTCCAGAACCCCCTTCAGATCCAGTGTAAATATACAGTTGGTGTGTGCCATGTTGGTTTTGGTGAAGTGGGATGGGGGTAGTTGAGGAGGGGGTTTGACCCTCCTCCCTTTCCCATCCCCCCTCCCCCCCCCAACCCGTTGAGGGAGCTCAAATGTTTGTCCATGGTTGTGTTGCTTTGTTTGCTAACCTAATCNGGGGCAGTCATGGGTTTGCGACAGGAGGAGGACGACTATGTTTCCAAACTTCCTTTCCCTTAAAGTCATCCAGAGCTCCTCTGGACACTACCATTGTGTTTGATTAAAAGAAAGTTGGGAGGAAATCTGAAAGAAAGAAAAAAATGTTTTAAGAACCTTTTGTTATAAAATATTTGATCAATTTGAAGAATATTTTCAAACACAAATGCGTCTGTGTGATGAACCAAGGTTTCCGGTTTGATAATTTTTTGGACGTATTTTTCGGTTTTTCTTTAATAGTGATGAACTAACGTAATTGTGTTTTTTCTAGAATTTCGTTAGTTCGTATATCCATTATTCATTGTTGGCATAATCAGCCGGCTCAATCTCCATACCAGTTTTTCTATATTATTACTATTATTATTATTATTATTATTATTATTATTATTATTATAAGCATCATCATACATTTTTCTTTTAGTATAGACTATAGCAACTGTACACACACAACAGAGTTTAATTTATCAAGATGATCATTTTATTGCTAGCTAAATAATTCTCAAATTTAATTTTAGTTGTATTTATTTTGTCATTTAAAAAACATCTTAAATATATTTCTTACATCCAAGACTTGGTAGACCCTGGTTCTATTCCACTTGAAGATTTGAAGAAATATTTTATACTGTTATTCAGATATTAAAGTGGAATATGCTATATGTTTATTGTTAGATGTGCATTGTAAACTGGGTTAAGTTTGTAAAGTTTTTTTTATTGTTTTCACATGATTAGGAGAGCTTATAATAACAAAATAATTAACTTGTATTTAATCTCGTATCCTTTAGTATACACAAATAGTGTTCCATTTAGTCCTTTATAATGTTTTGTTCATATCATAATTGACCATTCAGAAGCCAAGTAGTGTAAGTCAGTAAATGTTTATTCTGAGTTTGAAGACACTTCATTAGATGCAAAATAATTATATTTATTATTCTATGCAAAAGCAATCTTTCTAGTAATTTTATAGTTATTTATGCAAATTCTTTGGTCACTGAAAGTATTGCTGACATACAAATTGTAATTTTAATGTAAATCAAATATATACCATAATTTACTTAAAAAAAATTAAAATTAGTGTTTTGAGCGTAAAATTATCTACATATGCTCACTAACTTAGTATGAGTCCACGTATTGATTCTTTGCTGAAATTAAATCACAGAAAATTAATTAAAACTACTGGGTTGTTCATTAAATTAATGTTATGTTTGATATTGACTCCAAATAGATTATCTGTTTCTTAATATGTTTGTGTATGCCTACACGTGCCCATAACACGCATATCTCATACATAGAAGCTAAATTCTTCCTTTTTTATCTTGTTGATCTTCTTAATTTCATTTTTAATTCAATAAAATTATGCACGTTCATTTGGAACAACGGTCTACCTCTAAGGGAAATATTAATGTATCTTAGTCTGTATTCACTAATTTTAGTGTTTAACAACGATTTAAGTTTTTTAAAAAATACAGCACATGCTTTATAAATTCCTCGTAAGAAGATGTAATGTTCTCCTATATAACGCGAATAAAGAGGAGTGACGCATATTTCAGCATGTGTGTGTGTGTGTGTGTGTGTGTGTGGAGTAACGTCTTCTTTCCATTACGTACAGGCCTACTATCTTTTCTTCTTTTTTTTATGAAAAATCTTTTTACTTGCCTTCTTCGCCTTTCCTTCCTCCCTTCCTACCCTTCCCCCATCCCCTTTAGTATGCCGTTTCTTTATTTTTACAACATAACAATGGTGCAGGAACAGGGATGTGTGTTCACTGCTTTGTTGTCTTCCTGTGTCTTATTCTCCGTCGGGACCATTAGCCTGCATGGCGGGGGAGTTATATATATGTCCCATCAGTACCTGCACTCCGTCACTCTTCCTCCCTCGTATGGGATATATGTGTCCCATAAAGCACACCGAGAGAAACCAACCTACCCCCTTGCTTTCGCTCACCCCCCTTTTTTTTATATGTATCTACTCAGTTTTGTTTCTGTCTTGGGAGTTTTAAAAATTTTCTTCCAGTAAGTTTTGAAATATTTTTGTATTATTGTCAAGGAAAAAAAAAATTCTCTCCCTATTCGCCCCAAAATGAGGTCACAAATAAAAAGATATTTTTTCCCCTGTAATCATTCTAAAAACTGTTGATACTATTTTGATTATTTTTGTGAGGGGGTCATATAAAATGGATTTTTGTTCAAGATGAGCCAATACCGAAATATTGGCAAAAATAATATGTATTTCTGAAATAAAGATGACAAGTACTAACAAACTCAGCAATTGTTAAATTATATGCATGATTGCAGCTCAGTGAATTATTTAATATCATGGATGAATGGGGATAGTCTCTCAACATGCATAGTTTAAATTGTGCTTTTTTGTTTCAATCCATTAAAACATGTCACATTTTCCTTGAACAATATAATATTTTACATAATACAATCAAATAATTAATAATATAACTATTATTTTAACTTCTAATTTCATGTCATTCTTTATTCTGTACTGTGTACACACATTATTTTTAATTTGTTAAAACTACAGGCACAGTAATTGAGTCTAACACCTTTATCCTTAGCGCCCCACGATCAAAAATGATCTATTCATGTTCACGATAATTCTTAACTCATTATTTTAGATATGAGTCTGTATGAACATTTGAAGGTATTTGCTTTTGTCTTGGCCCGTTACAGATTAAACAAGCGTTAAGTAAGACTCCTCTGAAATAACAACCACTGCAACTAATGGTTGACTTTTTTATACTATTGTGCAAGCTTTTTTAATATAATATAGTATGCACGTTATTGCTAATATTATTATCATTCAAAATTATTTTCAGTAGCTCATACAGATGGAAGGCTCACATTAGAATGGTCCTGAAAGAGATAGGGTGTAATGAGGTGGACTGGGTGGAACTAGGTCAAGATAGGGATATGATGTAATTAGGTGGACAGGGTAGAAGCAGGTCAAGATAGGGTAGGTGGCCTACTTTTGTAATTGGGGTGATGAACTTTAGAGTTTCTAATGCCATAGATTAAGTAAATTTTTACAATTTTAGCTCTCTTGGCCGTTGTATTCTTAGCGCAAACTCTTGCCGAATTTCAGGTTTATTATAAAAGAAGAGCCAAACTCGGATAGATATTTAAGCAAGTCCTTTATAACTAAGGATTTTAAATATATGCTCTTCATTAAAATATTTAAAAGATAGTTTTCTTTTTGATTGGCTTTATATAAATAATTTTTCCCATGGTTTTTGATTTTAATCACTGTATCAACTTAGTTCCTCCATTTACTCATTTAAATTTATTTTTAGTTTTAATTATTGTTTTCCTATGTAGTTATATAATTATATTGTCATCTTCTTATATATTTTTCAGTTCTAACCTTTTATAGGCCTTGCAACTCTTGGTCAACACCCTAATAAAGGAAAATATTATTATTAATACAATATTTATGTTTGATAAGATATATAGAGAGAGTTTTAAATATTTTACCTTTTATCCATCTTATTGCTAGGTATTCGATAGAAAGCCCTCTTTGTATTGTGATGTTGACATATATTGTTATTGTGTATTTTGTCCACCAGGAGCGCTGCAGATCACTAGCAGCGAGGAAGTGGATGGGGGAAAGTATGAGTGTGTGGCAGAGAATACTGTCGGCACAGAGTATTCACAATCCATCATGCTTTATGTCAAAGGTGAGTATATGATTCATTTTTAATGATTGTTTTTACATCTCTTTAGCACAAGTGGAACTATAAATGCTTGAGAATTCACTTACAGGGAACTCTAATAGAAAAGGTTTGAGTGGTATACATTGCACTTGAGTCACCATTGAAGGTGAGATCAGGGTTTGAATCCCAGCTGGGTTCACTGTTTCACTGGGTGTGATTTTCATCATGATTTTTACCATTCTCATGTGAGTGCATTTCTCCTCATCTTCTTTTCTCATCCTAACCCTAGGATTAAGTCATTCATAAACTGTGTTGAATCTACTACTGAAAGAACTGAGGATAACTTAAACCTTCTTAATCTGCCACCACTTAAGGAATAAATTTTGAAATAATTTAAGTTTTAATCATAAATATTAAGTGCTAAAAGATCTTGACCATAGTAATTTGAGTTCTCCTCAACATATTCATTTCAATATCCTGTTACAAACCAAACAAAAAAATATTAACTATGATATTATTACTTTTGGAATGTCTTCATGTTGCCTTCCTTTTCCATGTTGAAATACCATTTTATTCATATTCTTTATAAAAATGTGTGTCATATAAATATAAACAAAACATATAAAGAACAACAGCATTGAAACCAGTTCATATTTTTCATCACATAGATACTTCACTTAGAAAGGAACACCTTAATTAGTTTTTGTTTTATTAAATACCTAAAAATTTAAGACGAATATGAATGATGTTAATTTACATTTGGATTCTAATATTTTGTTTTGAACACAGAAAAATAAAATTATTAAAAATCATGTGATAAAAAGTTAAGTTTTATTTTTAAAATAGTAAAAAGGCAAACATAATTTTGGGTTGAATTGAGTTGTGATACAAAACAAAGGGGCTTCATTATAAACATCCTAAACTTAATAAGAAATGATTGTTCAAGTCTATATATATAACTATTCGATCCAATTAAAATAATGTTAATATAAAGGCGTATAACCCGAACGGGTAGTAAGACGCGGTGCTAAATATTATTATTAATATAAAGGTTTGATAAATGCGGTATTTTTAAATCACTAAAATGTGTTTCTAAATTATTAATGACATTAAAATATTCTGTTAATATATTTTTTTATTTCCATACAGTATAAATTATTCCCTGAAGTTTAAGAATCGTTAATTAAAAATGGCCTCATGATATATTCTAGGTTCACCCTCCCACACTCAATAAAAACTTTATATATCAAGATCAGCAGCATGAGACTGGCTGAAGATTGTCATCGCTAGGCTTAAATCGAGTTTCTGTGTTAAAAGCAGTTTGTAAGGGCCACTCATGGGAAACAAGTATTTAAATTCCTTCCCTCAAAAGTGATAAAGTTTTTTTAAACAATTTGCACTTAACAGAGCAAGTATTAACATAAGATAGGCCTACATCACTGGCGCAGTACATACTAAATTCAAATGTTTAAATTAAATAGGAATATAAACTCTTGCAAATAACGCTCATTGGAATAGTTCCTTATTACAAGTAAATAATAAAATAAGTTTATACTCCTAAATTTTGTTTTCAACTTATTCATTAATCATTAAATGTAAAATCATTTTTTCATGTATCTACAATTAAATAATATTCCTTTTTCAAATGCATATAAACCCTATAAAAACTATCTTTTAAATTACCAGTAAAGAAATTTAAAGTGTGACTAATATTATATTATAATATTTTATTGCTTTTAGCCTCTAATGCCAATATTCATCATGAACTTCTATCTTAAGGGTGTATGGCCCAAAATTAATTATATAATAATTATATTTATATTAGTAGGTCTTCTTAAACCAAACTTGGATCAGT
>CABFOW010005868.1:0-12002 GCA_902141385.1 Timema californicum
AGTCAGGGGAAGGTAGGAATCATATGACTCTGAGTCATGGGAAGGTAGGAGTTATGTGGCTCTTAGTCAGGGGAAGGTAGGAGTCATGAGGCTCCGAGTCAGGGAAATGTAGGAGTCATGTGGATCTGAGTCAGGGGAATGTTGAATCTTCAGTCTAAATCCTAGAATTTTATCTACCTATCCAGTTCTGGATTTACAGGATAGCTTAGAGGATTACAGCCCAGGGCGGCAAATTTTGTAAATATAAATACCTATATCGAATAAACATTAAAAAAAAAGTACCATGGTAATTGAATTTAGTTTTATTTAAACACATTTAAAGGCATGGTTTGCCAGGCTCGGGGTAAGGTGGGGCCTAGACCATTATTTAAATAAAAAAAATTGAAATAAAATCCAACCGCTGAAGAGTAGCTGAACAACAAAATATTAGGTTTGAGCATGTTTAGTGATAGTTAGTCACAGTCTAGGTATGGATAGGCTACATGCAGGTTCATATTATACCGTGAATCTCTTTTATCACTATCATTCATATACTTCTCTCTATGGTATTAGTCTATAGCTTACACAGGACGGGGGCCTGATGGATGGGTGTGACTGAGGGCGGGAGTGTCTGAAGGAGTTACTGGGTTGGAGAGAGGGGGACAGGAAGATCTGTGTAGCCCCTAGGCGGCCAAAATACTAATCCGTCAATGTAACTATCTACACATTGTCTAATCTACTACCTATTTCTGGTAAGAACCTCTCCTACAATAATATATAAACTTAAGTACACGACTATGTATGAGAGGCTAATGGGAAACTATTTAGAAACCGCTCCTCACATTACACCCAGCCGAGATTAGAACCCCAGCCTCCTGATCATCGGTAAATGATACTAAATAAACACGACATTGTGCCCACGTGCTCACCGATTAGGGTGTCAGAGCTATTTATCCTTGCATATCAAAGTAAGGTATTTTATTATCTTGAATTTTAAAAAAATATTTTTTTTGTTGAAAATGAAACTTTTAAAGTTTTCCTTTTTGATAAGAAAAATAACGTATACGACGAGAGTGTATGTTCATATCCTTGTATTTAGAACTAGTTTGTAGATCTTGAAGCACACACCTATAAATATAAACACACATGTAGTCATCTGTAGCACTACCACCAGCATTGATGGATACGTGGTCAAGGGTGTCAGTCTCATCTGATCTTGTTTGCTGGTGAAGTATATGATATGAAGTTATGATATTCATCAGGTTTATAAGGTGTTTTATCCTACATAGTTTCTCATAGTCCTCCTACATAAATGTGGATACATTTTCTATAATTCGTACCTTTCTAATATCTACCCCTTTTGTGTTTTTTTACTGATAGGCTAAATGGGTAGTCAGAAGATGTATTGAATAAAATCGCCCTTTCAGGTCGAGGATATTCAATGTAAGATAATTAACACCTTCGGGTATTTTTTAATATATTAAGGTGGGGATGCAGGAAACACGAACTAGGGCCAGTGTTTTTTCAGTTTTTGAGAAAACTTATTTTTTGACAAAATGTAAATAAAATATTGCTCTAGTATAAACATAGAGTTTAACTTTCTTCACGTGCTAATATTAACAGTTGTTGGATACCTGTCATTAGCACAGAGGTATTAGATGATAAGACTTTTTAAATTAAGAGAGAAATGTGTCATTAAATTCCATGACATCCTTGACAAGATATTCAAGAACTGTTGATATTAATATGTTTATTAAAATTAAAATCTATATCTATACTGTAGAATTATTTTATGTCTTTTGGCCAAAAAATAAGAATCTCACAATAATCTTGGCCACACTGATTATATTTAATGTGTCTTTATTCTGGCGGCCAGACAATAAAACTGATGTGGTGAAATTATACTTGAAATAATTTGTAAAGTTATAAAAAAAAGTTGACGGAGAAACCTGACAAACCATTTTTAAACGCCTTAAACATCACTTGGTACATAGAAATTTCGCAGTGCTTGGTACATTATTTATCAACTGCAACACATATCGATGGGCACGCGGGAAAAAACTCATATAGTCGTGGTTTGCCGGTAACGGGGAGGTCGGGGATCGAATCCTAGCTGAGTGTTTGGTTGAAGTGTGCAGGTAAAACCAGCCCCACGAAGATTCACAAGTCTCGGGGAGCACACCTTGAGAAACTCCGCACCTGAGGTCTCGGAAGAACGATCGCTGGCAGAAAGTTGACCAGACGAAAAGAAAGTCGGGGGTAGGCTACTTAGGAGATGGAGGAACACAAATACACTTTCAATTTCATAGTTGAACCGACAATGGGAACGTTTTAAGGAGCATTTTCACCGCCGGAGAGGCCCAAACGGCTTCCTGCGGATATTGAAGACTAAGTGCTACTCCAAGTTGTGTTTATTCTGGTAGACTTTCTTACAAGACGACCAGTTATGTTCAGAAACTTTGTGTGTTCATATAGAGAGAGCATTGTGGTATATACTGTCTCTTCCTGGTGTAGGAGACGTATTGGTTGGTTAGAATTCGTTTATACTTGATATTTAGAAGCCAAATCGTGACTTTTAGTCCTGTTCTGAAATTAAGGTTGGTTTACTGATATTATTAAAATTGTGAATTTTTCTTAAAATGCATAACTTTGTTGTACCATTTATTAAATCATAATCGCATGCAATGAGTTGTGTGTGTGTGTGTGTGTGCGTGCGCGCGCGTGAGCACCGCGTCTTACTATCGCATATTTACACTTACATTATATATATTTACATTAATGAGGTAGGAATGAAGGGCTTATCAGTTAAGTCCCTTAGTGTTTACACTGGTGTTTTTACTGATATTTGCCAGAATAAACCAGATTCCATTTCATTCTCATCCCGTTTTTATTATGAGATTCAAGAAAAGTGAGTGAGAAGTCGAAGCCCCTGATAGCGATCGACGGGTATATAAGTTCAGGTTCAATAAAATGCTGAAAGAAGATGTTGAACGCTGCAAGAGCATATGTGTGTTTTAAAACTATCATCAAGTAATTAAATTATACTAGAAAGCCACAAAGAACATAACCATATGCCACAGTTGAATAATTATTTTAAAAGAAAACCTTTAAAAAATATTTCTTAAAAGTCTTCAAAACTACTACGTATGGAATTAAAACAAGGGGTTGTAAGTACTCTCATGAACGTTAAGCTGACACTCATTTGGCATAATATATATTGTGCTCGTTCTTTTGCCCAACCTCGGTTGTCAGCTTGCGCTGAAGCAACGCATGTAGCTTTAGATTCAATGGACATAAAAAACAAACATAATTAAAAATGGTCACCATTGTCAAATGTCCGCAAGATGCCCACGAATACCCCGACCATGTATTTATTTTGCCCCTGATTCATCTGTGATGCTCACGGAGTCATTCATAGACGTACTTATCGCATCCTTAGTGAATCTCCCCTTCCTAAATACAAATTGACTTCCATGCGTGACTATTTCTTCTAGATGATTATTTAATCTGGTAAATCTACCTTTTCTTGAAGTTTGGCACAAACATTAAGGAGACATGTATGTGAATGTATGACTTAGGAAGGAGGGATCCTTGTCTTACTCCTTACTCAGGATGACTACCTCGCTCGGTTTCCAGATTGTTGGTGCTTTACATTGTACCGGCACTCAATCAGGAGCGAGGCCAAATATGGGGCAATTTGTTCCACAGTCTTTTGTAGCACCGACCCTGATACCATCAGGTCCAGGTGCCGTATTATCTTTCATTTTACCTATGGGCATCAAAAGTTCTTCCTGGGTTACAGTATCCACGTCTGTATCATTCCTGTAGTCATCTGTCATAAGTCATCTTGTCCTATTGTGTAGGTCATCCTCGCCTTCTTCGGTGTCATCAGGGAACAATGTATCTAGTAAAAATCTGGCGGATTCTTCCCAGCAGGAAGTCATACCACCATATTGTGTCTGCAGTGGTGTCGTGATCGTCTCTGGGGGTCTAAATTTCCAGTCACTATTTGGAAAGGAGCCCTCCATGTGCTGGTAGTTAGCTGCTCCTTAATATACCTTTACCAACTTACTTCTTTCTTGAAAACTAGCTTTTCTTCGAAAATCAATTTTGTCTTGTAGACGTTCAGTAACACGCCATCCCTCCGGTTCATAGTATCTCTAGTAGAATGTTCTCGACTTTCTCTCTTTCCTACATATTCTCTACATGTGATCGTTCTAAGGTTTGTTGCTCACCTTGTTCTCCTACCTTTGAAAGGGAATGGGCGACCACATGGCGCTTTCAAAGCCTGCTTGAGCTGTATCGATTTCTTGTTGACAATGTCCCCGTTCTACATCGGCGTCGGTAGTACCAACTATCTTCGAACCTTTCCCCAGTCAGCTTTCCTCATGTTATAGCTTCTTATTATCCCTACATCCCCCATACTCTCCTCCGCCTCAGAGATCAGCTCTAAACAAATCAGATTGTGGTCACTGATCGTAAGGTTATTTTTTACTTGCCATTTTCTTTAGTGGTTGGCAGCTTCAAAGTTGCATAGCATTATATCAATGTTTCTTGACGCTATAGCTCTAACTTTGTAGGTATACGGATTGTTAGGATAATTTGTCACCTATAGCCGCCTGGCGTTCAAACTTCTTCCATCAATTCTATTCTCTCATCCGTCGTCAAAGTGTATCAAATCAATAATTTGGCGTTCTCATCCATGGTATACACCATTGGTTCTTGCTTGTATCCACTATCTATATCCTATATTATTTACAGATATGGATCAATATTATACATGTACTGTAAATACATGTTTGTTAATATGAATCTACTAACTTGTGTTCTAAGCTCCACACATGTTGTGTGTCTGCCATAGTGTTGGTTTATCTAGGTAACAGTGTAATAATTTTTAATGAACATGAAGATGGCACTCATGGGTATGTGTGGAACTTGATCGTGTTTCACTGTATGGTGCTTGTACGCACAAAACTTCAAGTTATATTTCTTCGGTGAACCTTCTAATCTCAAGTTTTGTTAGCTTTCTGCTGTACAACCAGAGAAAGGGAAAGATCTTGGAGAAACCAAAGTGGCCCTATATACACGCCAGTGATTGTTCACAAGTTCGCTAATGTGATAATCACATTGGTAGGCATCCAGACTAAATTTCAGCCTCATATAGTATGGTATGCCAATGATGGAGAGGTCTTAGCTCAAATCCTGGCCAGGTGTACTGAAGAGGTTTTTCTTATATAGTTTCTCACTCTACACCCGCGTGCATTTGGTTTTATTTAAGTTTTACCTTCCTTGTCCCAACTCCACTGTAACTAAGTGCACACAGGTCCGCTTCAGTGACCAAACCGTCTGAGGCGTCCCTCTCGTATTATACATGCCTGCTGATGACAAGATAGGGGTTCGAATCAGTATTATACATGCTTGCTGATGACAAGATAGGGGTTCGAATCCCATTCGGATGTATCAAATCTTCCATTCTCCTCCCACGCAAATTCGAGTAGATTACCTCTAAAATGTTTTCTTGCTGATTTCTACCCGTTTACCCATTAGATTAGTTATAATATGCGTATAATCTGAACAGGTAGTAAGAAGCTAGGTAACAAAAAAAAGTAGGCAATAGTTTCGAACTAAAGTTTGTCCTTGAAACCTAAAGGAAAGTTGAATGTGCCATCAATCGATGTCGCGGATGTTCCTAAAACAACCAAAGATGGTGGCGTCACGTCCTCTTAGACTGTACCCCCGTGCCCGGAGACTATTGTCTGAGGGGGCTCACGCCCTTCCTGTGTTTATGGCTGAGTGCGGGTCCTCAGGTGCACGGTGCACGTCGCGCTCCAGTGACACAGGGCGCAGGCAGTGCACACCGAGATGACGCGCAATCAGTGATTCACCTTGAAAGTGAAACTTAAATTATTTGTAATTTGATTTTTGATAATTTTTAACCGGAATTCCTGGAAACAAAAATAGTTTGGCGAATGAGTACGAAAGTAGATCTAGTAGCTTTTGTTAGATGTCACCACCATTCCCGTCGCGAATGTATAGGGTTTACTATACGTTTGGTTTTGATGATTCACTGATGCTAGTCAGTGTATGGATCTAATCCTGATGACTCAATGATACTAGTCAGTGTATGGCTCTAGTCCTGAAGACTCACCGATGATAGTCAGTGTATGGCTCTAATCCTTATTACTCAGTGATTCTAGTCAGTACATGACTCAGTGATGAAAGCATTCGCTCAAAGTCAAATCTCGACTTCCCGGGCGTGGTAATCACAACACCAGGAAAGAGATGATGTTGATGTTAATGTTAATGATTTAATGTCGTGTGGTCGACTGTTCGGGGTCATATTTTGAAAAGGGGAGCATTGAACCCCCTCCCCCTCTCAGTCTATAGCACCCCAGGAACTAGTGTCATCTCTCTCTACTCTTTGTCCGGAAACAATTAGAAGCTGTAAATCGTGAGAAGCCTTCCTTCCATTAGCAGATGTTTCTTCTTGATAGCAGCACAATGACTGTCTCACTTATCCTGCTTTATAAACTTCTCAGCTCCGTGCCAACCCCGAGTTATCCTCTCGCAAGGTGGAGATGTGGACTAAACGTCAATATCATCTAGTCTGCTATGACGGTGATGAGGTGGGGGTTCGACTCCTGGCCGGAAGTACTTCTCAGAAATACGGGTTCATTTTCTCTAAATTCTACCTTCCTCATTTCTTCCTTATTAATTTAATTAAAACCCACGTTCATGGCCGAATCGTCTAAGGCATCACTCTCATGCTAGAATACTAGCCTGCTGATGATGGAGAGATCAGAGGTAGAATACCGGTTGGGTCTACTGAGGGAGGTTTTTTTCCTAAATTGTTTCTCACTCTCCTTCCACGTGAATGTGGGTAGATTACTTCCATCCCGGACGGAAAGTGAGACGTGTTGGGGGTGCAGGGAGGTGGGTAGATCCACCCAGTCCTCCTCATTGTTAGATAAGCCCTCAGTTTGTTTGTTGTTGAATTAGATGGTTCTGGGTTCAGTTCCCAACAAGAATATTTCAGCAAGTAGCTGATAAAATCAATTAAGTGGTAATTTGGTGGTTTGCGATCTGTTTGTTGTGTTTGTAAATTAGTTCCACTAAAATAAGTTTCTACTAGACAATAATCATACAGCTCGAGTAAAGAATGTGGAACATTTTACTTTATTATTATTATTATTTAGCACCGCGTCTTACTACCCATTCGGGTTATACGCTTTTACTTTTATTATTATTATTATTATTGTATTGTAATCAATCACCTCTGTGGTCTAAGGGTAAAAATTCCTGGCTACAGATCTAGAGATCCCGGATTTGATCCCCCGCGCTTCCATAATTTATATGTGAAGCAGTGGAGCCTGGTGAGGACAAATGAAGAGCTACTTTAATAAAGAAGTAGCAGCTCCGGTCTGGAAAATTGAGATTAATGACCAGAGGGTTCATTGTGCTGACCACATGATACCCTCTATCTGCACATGTTAGCACTATCATCGCTAACGGCGGCGGCCGCTCGGTCGATATAGCTCGCCTGCGGGCTCACACAATGGAGTTTTATTTAAATTTGACCCGCCTCGGTGGCGTAGTTGGCTAACGCGCTTGTCGTGTTGAGCTCGACCGCTGAGGACGGGGAGATCGAGGTTCGAATCTCGGTCGGGTGACCTGGGGGTGGGTTTTCCTAAATGGTTTTCCACTCTACCTCCACGCAAATGCGGGTTCACTTCCTCTAATTCAACCTTCCCAATTCCTAATCCATTAGCGTAATTAGTACATAAAGCGTATAACCCGAACGGGTAGTAAGACGCGGTGCTAATTATTATTATTATTATTTAAATTTGAAGCATTGCATTTTATATTGCATTGTTATCACAGCGAAATAAGCTATTCATCACTTGAGAACACATAAATTATCAAGCTCAGCGAGACTAAGTTGTGTAAGTACAAGTTATTGTTTCAATAATGTAAATACTTTTAAAAGAAAAACAGATTGTGGTCAGTTGTCTTTCATCATCAGTCAGCGCGTGTAATAGTTATTGCTTCTAAATGGACTAATGCCAACTTGCAAAGCCACTATCAGTAAGTTCTGACAAACTCAAAAGTGGCAAACCTATTTGATGGATGTTTAAACTCTGAGTGTTTGAATAACGTCTCCGGAAGGGGAAGGACTTGGGAGTTGGATTAAAGGGTCAGTCTTCTTGTGTCTGGTATACTACCTCTGCCTGGTTGATAGTCTGGGTACAGTAGTCCCTGCGCTACACGGGGGAGTCAGGCTCACCCAAACCTCTCAAGAGCCTAGTGACTCTCGAATCGTAGTTTGGTTGAAAAGTTGTGAGCCATCGATAAGAACTATAAACGTAACATCAAGGCTGGGTCAGTACTGTTGTGTAAGGACACTGACAATAGCGGGGACCTATCTCAATTACTCTAGCCTAACTTGTTCTACTACTTAACACTGTATATCTAAACTAGTTTCTACCCAAACAACGACTATAGAGAGCTCGCACAGCTATTATTTGACGCTATGTATCCCAACACACTACCATGCTTGAAAGATTAGCCCACGAGGCGGGAAGGCTAGTGACAATCTATTTGTTACGTTTTTTAATTTAATGAAAATCATGTTTCATGCGAAATGTCACAGCTCTGAGATTAAGGTTCAGTCCATTCGCCATTGGAGTGGAGGTAACTGACCGCTGGTAGAAGATATGCATTGCAAACTTTGGTTAGAAGTCACTAATGTCAAGATAATTATTATTTCCTTAGTAATACATTATTATCAATCAAGAGTGTTACAAAACGCTTCTAATAATACTTTACTAAGGATTACTATCTGAACTTATTGGAAGAACAAAATAAATTAACAAAACTATTATATTTCTTGTTTCACAGTTGTTGCAACAAGATATATTATAGCGGATGAATAATAGTATTATATTTACACTAGTTTATTCTTGTAATTAATTGGCCAACAAAGTAAATAACTGTGTTTTTATAATTTAGAGAAAGATCCATACACAATATTAGTTTCAAAGTAAAAAGTTTTAATTTTGTAATAACATGTGCATGAATGTATCTTTCTTCTTCTTCTTCTTTAGCACCGTGGCTTACTACCCGTTTGGGTTATACGCTTTAAGTACTAATTACTCTAATGGATTAGGAATTGGGAAGGTTGAATTAGAGGAAGTGAACCCGCATTTGCGTGGAGGGAGAGTGGAAAACCTTTTAGGAAAAACCACCCCCAGTTCACCCGACCGAGATTCGAACCTCGATCTCCCCATCCCCAGCAGTCGAGCTCAACACGACTAGCGCGTTAGCCAACTACGCCACCGAGGCGGGTTTGCATGAATGTAACCGAGCACAATTTGTATGACGTCACCATCAACCTTCGCTTATTCTGGTTCGCCATCTTAATTTATGAAGGGGCCTTTTAGAAGCTCTCGCTTATAAATCATTTTTAAGTTATCCACAAACACTGCTTCCACAAAAAAAAATCCAAACGGTTATTTTCCCAGATTATTGTTTCAATAATGTAAAAACAGTTACAAGAAAAACATAATTAAAACCAAATTGTTGTAAGAGTTTTAACTGACAAAAGTAACAACTAAAATATAGTCCTCCATATGTTATATACAACAGAGTGATATATATCCTTTCAAGTAGACAGTGCCCTTATAAGGCCATCTCACCGGGGGTTAACCTGGAAATATCACACGATTATGTTCGAACCAAAAAGCGCTTCTTCTTCAATTAACGGCATACGAATAAGGATTATTTTAATATTGTTTTTTATTTTAAAATAATTATTTTTAAATTTTCTTGTAATTTTAATTTATCATCCAAAGAGGAAAAAAGTATTGAAACCGTGAACCTTTTCTACCTCTATATTATAGATCTTTGAAGTTGTATGTGCGCCGAACCCCCAAAAAAGGTTATTTTACAATTCTGTCTGCCCCTGGCTATATATAGATATGATGGTTTATTGATGACTTTTTTTTTTTTAATTTCAAAAATGGCTTTAAAGATTTTGTTTGAAATATATATCTAAGGAGTTTAAGACACGAGAAAAACTGTAAATCACTTACTTGATTTCGGTAAAAAAATTGTTAAAGGTTAGTTAGTTTTGCGATGAATTTTTTTATATGGAACATTTTAAAAATAGCTCTTGGTTCAAAATGGGTACCTGGTAAGTATTATACAATATACATAATTGCATGTATTTGTTTCTTATAACATTATTCAATTTTAGCACTTTACTGAAGAATAATTTTTGAAAAAATTGAAATTTTCTTATCTAGCCTCTGGGGTGTATTTTACCTGATAAATAATAATGTATGTTTGATTTTCTAAACTAGCCTAACTTAAAGAGAGTTTAATTATGAACCAATTTAGAAAATTTGAAATTGATGAAAATGATTTTGAAAATTTAGTTCAAAATGTAGGTTGTATATTTTAAGGAAATGGTTCTTCCTTGTTAAATAAGAGTAGTTTTTATCTATATAATTTGAAGGTAGTTTCAAATAATTGATTGTGAACATTTAAAATTATGTAAATATTTCAACAATTTTGTTTATAGCTATGAAGATTGTTTAGCTATGTACTAATTACGCTAATATGTTAAAAATTAAGAAGGTGTAATTTAGAAGTATACTCGCATTTGCGTGGAAGGAGAGTGAAAACCGTTTAGAAAAACCACCTCCAGTACACCCGACCAGGATCGAACCCCGATTTCCCCGTCATCGTCAGTTTAGTCTATTGCGGCCACTGAAGCAGGTGATTAATTGTTAGTGAGAGAGGAAGAAAAGTTAGTTAAGCTAGGTTATATTGGGTAGGTTTAGCTATCATTGCCTAATATACATTTTGAGTAAAATCGGACTGAAAGGTAGCAGTACCCAATCCATCTTGGAAAGGTAACTGTGGGGAAGGGAAGAAGTACCCAATCCTACCCACTTATGTTAGGTGTTATCCGAGGGGTGAGATGGTCACACCACCCGCTTCAGTGACTACGTGGTCTGAGGCATCACTATAACAATAGACTAGACTGCTGTTGATGGGGAGATCTGGATTCGAATCACGGTTGGGTGTACCGAGGGTAGTTTCCCCTTTAAAAAATGCCCCTCTCCCTCTTAGCAAAAGCATGTGTACCTTCTTCATACTTATCACTTTAGCGTATTTAGTACACATTCGTACATCCCAAACGAGGAGTAAGACGTGGTGCTAGAAAAAAGTACCAAGTTTGTGCAATCTCTCGTATAAACAAGTTCATTATTTAACGAACCTATGATATAAAAGATAGTTTTCCTGCAGTAACAATGGCGTATTAAACCACGACTGACGCCCTAAGGTAAAATGGAATGAAGCGCTGGTCTCCGTGGTGTGTCCAGAGTTCGAAGAAGATCAGCTCAAGTCACCTGTTGTTGATCAGTGGACTGTGAAATGGCAAAACTTCCACCGAGACACAAGGCCACGGAGGTATAGTATCCCCATGGCTTCTTTGGTGCTGATTGACATCTCACAGCTGACAGCTGATGGCTTTGAAAAGTTACCAGACCAAATTATGTATTCCTACGCCAAACCAAATGATCTGCAAAAACATGTGTTTAGTAGCTGTCACTTCTGACAGTCAAAATTGAGGTATATATACGGTGACCATAATTTTGTTTAAAAAAAGCAGGACATTAAAATATATCACATATACGAGTAGCATGTTGTGCGACGTGCGTGTATAACTTATGTATAGAGTAGATAGAAGAGAAATAATAGAGAATGAGAAATACAAATAATAAAACCATTTATTAAAATTCACTTTTGAATACTAGTTTAAGAGAGCGAGTTACATAAGTCTAATTTATATACATCAAGTATTAGATTGGCTTTTATTATTGTGTACATAGTCTTTTTGTAAATAATACTTGTGCCTAAAACACCTAAAAAAAATAGTTTGTAAAAATAAATATTTTAGGACTAATCACGTGTACAAACCCATTGGTAAATAAAACATAGGACTACAATACTTT
>CABFOW010005868.1:12459-37811 GCA_902141385.1 Timema californicum
TGGGGAAGGGAAGAAGTACCCAATCCACCTTGGAAAGGTAACTGTGGGGAAGGGAAGAAGTACCCAATCCTACCCACTTATGTTAGGTGTTATCCGAGGGGTGAGATGGTCACACCACCCGCTTCAGTGACTACGTGGTCTGAGGCATCACTATAACAATAGACTAGACTGCTGTTGATGGGGAGATCTGGATTCGAATCACGGTTGGGTGTACCTAGGGTAGTTTCCCCTTTAAAAAATGCCCCTCTCCCTCTTAGCAAAAGCATGTGTACCTTCTTCATACTTATCACTTTAGCGTATTTAGTACACATTCGTACATCCCAAACGAGGAGTAAGACGTGGTGCTAGAAAAAAGTACCAAGTTTGTGCAATCTCTCGTATAAACAAGTTCATTATTTAACGAACCTATGATATAAAAGATAGTTTTCCTGCAGTAACAATGGCGTATTAAACCACGACTGACGCCCTAAGGTAAAATGGAATGAAGCGCTGGTCTCCGTGGTGTGTCCAGAGTTCGAAGAAGATCAGCTCAAGTCACCTGTTGTTGATCAGTGGACTGTGAAATGGCAAAACTTCCACCGAGACACAAGGCCACGTAGGTATAGTATCCCCATGGCTTCTTTGGTGCTGATTGACATCTCACAGCTGACAGCTGATGGCTTTGAAAAGTTACCAGACCAAATTATGTATTCCTACGCCAAACCAAATGATCTGCAAAAACATGTGTTTAGTAGCTGTCACTTGTGACAGTCAAAATTGAGGTATATACCTAAACGTTGAGTGTCAGAAGTCAGCTGTGAGCAGTCGGTCAGCACCAAAGAAGCCATGGGGCTACTGTACGAGGCAGCCTTCAACTTCACAGTGTGTGTTGACCTAGGATGGAATATCTATGGACTTTAAAGAGTAGTCGTGCATCCTATACATTGATCATGTGACCATTTTATATTCAAATGGGAACGAATTATGGTAAAATGCCCCCGACTGATAACTTTTTACATCATTTCAAAACATAACTATATACTTAAAATCCGATTTTAGTTGGAAGCCTATTATTTGAGAACTGAAAACTCATGTTCCACAATATAGGGGGTGGGGGTGGGGGAAATTTCAATTATTTTTACTTTTTTGATCCTTTAATTAATGATGTAGACCTAAATAATTAATCAATCCTTAAAAAAGTATTACTGGAAGTTTTTGATAACGTTTTAGATTAACTTTGTAGTTAATAAATAAAATAATACACATTTATAGAATGCCAAATGTTAGTAACCTTTAATCAATGTTGATGGTCGAAAGTGGGCCCTATAAAGACCATGATTTGCATTTGTTTTAAATGTTTAGTCGAGTCATAGCTTCCTCAGATAAATTATTTACGCCGCTACTTATTTCAAAACCTACATTTGTCCAAAATACCTAGCCTCAGCTTTATTGAAAGGTAGCAGTATAATTTTCATAGGAAGAACCCTAACTGACAGTCTATAAAAGTCACGTAAGTTTGTAACAAGGCCAACATTTCAGGGGTGGGCGTCTCCAAAAGTCGTAGGGGAAAAAGAAGTTTTTGTATGGTAACTAAGGGCAAAGATTAAATATTTTAAGTGCTATAAATTTATTTAATATTTATAAACATCCATAGCACCTTTTCCCTCCAAGTTTGAACATGTGCATTAACCAGTTCTTAAATAAAGGTATAAATAAATGGTGGCATAGCGAGGGTACAGTGATTTCAGGGTTGAACATTGCCACGTGAACATAATTTTCCCCCCTGGGATAAATTTACCCCTTCCCTCTTGTATTATTTCCCTCCCCTTTTCGTTTTAAAAATTAATATGATACGATTAAAACATGCTCAAATTAATAACTTCTTACGGCAGCAAATTAAAATTTAAAAAATAGGGCAAGGACCGTTTTAAATATCTCTAGGGGTATCAAAATTGCAAGAAAATTCTAAAGTATATAACTTCTAATAGATTATAGAAAAGAATAGTTATCAAATAATTTCCAAATGAAGACCATTCCAATAGTGGGAAGATGGAAGATGGAAGATAGAAGAGAACGCGAGTTAAAGTATGCATTTTTTAAAATTTCATAAAGAAAAGGTTTTCGGCTAACATAAGTAAAATATTTCTTCAGTGGATACATTTAGTTTAAATTAATACCCAAAGTAGTCGCAATAGGTTTTTTTTCTACCCTACAGGACAGGTGTTTCCATTTTATACCCTCGGGACTTGCTCGCTTGTTTGGAAACTACAGCAACTAATTCAACTGAGACGGAGGCCAGTAGTGAGTGGTAAGACTGTTGAATCTCCTCACAGAAATTCATTATCATTACTCCCCGCTGGAGAGTTTGTACAGTCTCTGACCTCTCGATACTGACCATCTGGATCGAGAGGCCCGATCTGTGATTCTGTATGGCACGCGGAACTTTAGGTGTGCCGAATTGTTTTAGCCTTTACTCGCCAGCGATATATACACAAAAAGAAAAGAAAAAAGTTAAATTTATTCACCAAGTATGTGCAGTGTTTGGCAGCGAACAAATGTGTGAACAGTTGTGTTAGGTATATTAGGTAAAGGAATAAACACCCATAAGAACACATTACGGACACACATTTATCATCGTGAAAATAACTTCAACACCAGATTATAAGTGTAACATTCACTTCGTTACTAAAAATGAAACTCTTCATATTTCTTGGTAAAAAATAAAGCATCTTAAAATCGTATATGAGCTTAGTTTTCTTTTTATTATAGTAATAGTATTTTTTATTTGTTTAATAATAATGATAAAAACCATATTGTTTAGTAATAATTATGATTATTATTATTATTATTATTATTTTGTAATTATACTTAAGACAGCGACAATATTGAATTTTCTATTACGCGGCCCCTCAGTATTTTCTATTTTCAATGTGGTCTTTATATTAAAGCGAGTTTGATATTATACCATTTGCTACAGACTTCGTTTCTTACAATATAGACCGCAGTCATATAACATCCCCGTCTCAGTGATAGTGAAATAGACCCGCCTCGGTGGCGTAGTTGGCTAAGCGCTTGTCGTGTTGAGCTCAACCACTGAGGACAGGGAGATCGAGGTTCGAATCTCGGTCAGATGAACTGAGGGTGGTTTTTCCAAAATAGTTCTTGAATCCCCCTCCAAGCAAATGTGAGTTCACTTCCTCTAATTCAACCTTCCCAATTCCTAATTCATTAGCGTAATTAGTACTTAAAGCGTATAACCCTAACGGGTAGTAAGACGCGGTGCTAAATTAAATAAACAAATAATAATACAAAGATAGTGAAATAGTTAAGTGGAGTATTCTAGGTCCCTAAAGCCACTGTACCAACTAGTAACTACAATTTGATTGACACGGGAAGCTATTTATTTGAGAAATGCAGAAATGAAATATATTACAATGAAATTGTATTTACATTTTTATTCGATTTAATTAATAATGTAAGATAAAGTATACAGTAATATATATGGAAATATATATTCATACATCAAGTCATGTTATCTGCAGTTGTCACTTTCGATAGATACTATAAATACTCATAAAATAATACTTATAATAGGCTACAGCAAAATGTCATTAATACTGGCCGCAAAGAATGTGTTTGAATTTTCTAAACTATTAGACTTCCTATCAGAATCCTGAAAGATAAAGGATTAGTGCTTTTCCTACCCAAAGCTCACGTTCAGACAACTGACCGTAACAACTATAAGTTTGTCCGGCTCTAAACAAAAGCTAAGTATTTCTTCTGTCTGGTATTACCATATTTTAGTTCGAATCCAGTTTCAGTGAAATTTTATTGGCACTAGTTAGCGTTGGAGTTCTCGAAACAGATGGCTGTAATATGGGGTGTTTTTAGGGATATTTGACGTTTACTTTCTAAGCCAATGATTATATTAGTAAATGACTTAGAAATTAACTTAATTCTACATAGAACAGATACAGCTCTACTTTTCAAGCCAACTTAACACCATGGTTTAAGGAATGCCTTAATTCCACCCATGGTCATCTTTTTCCTGCGACTCCACCTGCATTTTGTGTGGAACATAAATACAGCTTTGTTGTTTTTATATATTCGATAAAAACTGTAGAAATGGAAGCCTTTACTCGCGTAGTCCACCCGACACTTAACTCGATACTTTCATGTATTCCTAAGTTAAGGAAGAGGGTTGTGGTCACCGCTATATGGCGTCAGTTTTGCTATATATTAGGTTTCAGGTGACACCGATGAGGTCATGGTTCAAATTTCATTGTGATTTTCCCATCCTCACTCCACGTTAATGCGGGTGCACTTACTCTCTGGGATCTTTCATTTGACGGATAGTGCAGATTTAAGAACTGTAATAAATATTATAGCTCATTCCAACTAACTTTGGTATCTTCTGACAGTAATAGATGTTCCACAACCATTCGTCTCACGAATATGTTTTGTAGTAGCGGACGCGAGAAAGGGTCAGTATTTTTACAGTTTTCATATCAAAACTTTTTTTAGTAAAAAATAAATCAAATATTGCTTCCATACAAACATAAGAGTTTAATTTTCTTCCCACGGTGAACTCAACATTTATTATTATTATTATTATTATTATTTAGCACCGCGTCTTACTACCCGTTCGGGTTGTACGCTTTAAGTACTAATTACGCTAATGGATTAGGAAATGGGAAGGTTGAATTAGAGGAAGTGAACCCACATTTGCGTGGAGGGAGAGTGGAAAACCATTTAGGAAAAGCCCCCCCCAGTTCACCCGACCGAGATTCGAACCTCGATCTCCCCGTCCTCAGCAGTCGAGCTCAACACGACTAGCGCATTAGCCAACTACGTCACCCAGACGGGTGTGAACTCAACAATTTTTGAATATCTCTCAAGGGTGTCCTGAAATTTGATGACAGTTTCTATCTTCACTAAAGAGTTTGTCATCTAACGCCGCTACCATCATGATAGATATTCAACAAATGTTGTCAATTTGGCTCCCCTATCAAATTGACAAAACTTGTTTGATTTGTAAAAGATTTTTTTATCGTCCTCTCTTCTCCACTTTCATTAATAGCTAACGTTACCGTGAACGGACTATTTAGGTTAGTATCAAATAGGAGAATAGCGGTATGAAAGTATGTATATGACTGCTATTAATGTTACTTTCATATATTCATACGTCAAATCCCGTGTGACACTGTCACTTTTGACAGAGAGTATTAATGCCATACAAATAATACAGTTTTTATCCAGTGGCGCATCCAGAAATTTATTTTGGGGTAGGCATACGTTAAAGGCTGTAGCAAAATATGTGATTTCGAGGGGTAGAGCGGCGGAGGGAGAAAAGCCCCTAAATGCTAGAAACCAAGAAAATTTACGAATATTAAATGCCTCAAGAAGATTTTTATTATTATTATAAGAGGCATGATTTTGACAATATGAGTTGTCTTAAAATACATACAATGGGTCTTTTGGGGACACTTTAAAAGTATGCGATGGTGTATTTTTTTAATATGAAGCCGTAAATTTCAACAGATAGAGGAGAATTGAGGTTTTATACATTTGTAAATTTGAGAAATGACACCTAGATAAGGGAAATAAGCCCATAGCCCTTGTCTTAGCACCCCAATGCTCTACCACTGAGCTATCCAAGATTCGTCACTTCCCACTTATAGTTTGAACAGATATTGACACTAAACAAGGACCAAATCCTGGATGGCTTAGTGGTAGAGCATTATTCCTATAAGTCAAGGGTCATGGGAAGATAAGAACATAGTGCAGTCCGTAAAATAAATACTACCTTTCAGTAGTACAATCTTTCTCAATATTGTTTTATGAGTTCAAACCGATCTTGCTATTACAATTCCTTTGACAAGTTCAGCTCCACCACATCTTTTAGGTTGTGTGTCCCAATGCCACGATAGTTATATCTCCTCTTTATCCTAGGGGAGCAAGTGTCCCAATGTCGCGATAGTTGTATCTCCTCTTTATCCAAGTGTAGCAAGTGTCCCATTGCCACGATAGTTGTATCTCCTCTTTATCCAAGTGTAGCAAGAAGGGCAGATTATGTAGGACCAGATCTATGGAGCCCAACTAAACGGACAGTCCCTTAGCAAGGCAGGTGCGTGAGGGATGATGATGAGTAACTCCCTACCCTGGGGATAACAGCAGGTGCGGGTTCTCCCTAACACACGCAAGTCTGGGGACAGTCAGAGCCCCAGATGGGCCCATTAGCACCAATATTTCGCGCAGGATGGTTGCGGTCGTTTAATTGCATGGCCGGGTCTTCAAGAGTCCAAGGTCAAGGCCTAAAAGCCAGATGGAGGCTATTGTATGTGAATATATAATATATCGCCATCAGAAAGGAGGGCATGGGTGGTGGTTTGCTGGTAAGATGTAAACTAGTGTGCTCCAATATATAACGCCAGCAGTAGAAGGAGAGGGCGGGGGGGAAGGGCTGGTTTGTGGGGCTGGCAAGGTATTGATAGTGCTGCTGGACTATGTGAATTAGGCGATAGATTGGCTCGCAAATTACCAAGGGCCCGTTTGATGGCTGGTTATTTACAATTTAAGCCCCATTCCAGCAGCGGTAGCCGAATCTTTTTATCATAGACACACAAAACATTTTCTAAAAGATAATATATTTGTGTGCTAACATTAATATTCCCATAACATAAATGAAAATAATTACCGCGTGAGCGTTCAGGGCCATTTTTTGAAAATGTGGGAAAAAAGGGTAAATAAAAAATCTTAGCCCCCAACTACTTTTGTATAGCAGTATTTCAATTTGAGCACTAAACAGGTCTAATATATTATTAAGTTCTACTTATTTTACTTAAAAATTTCTCAAGTTTTGTTGAATATTGACTAACCAATTAAATGGTTTTACTTAATTAAATGCACACAATCCGACTAAGCTAACAAAAAAAACTTTTTAGTTGCAAAAGAGTAAGTCAATTTAGACAAATAAATATAAAATAAATAAAATTAGTTAAATTTTAAACAATATACAGGTAAAACAACATTATTTATCAACCCACTTTGAAATAATTTTTTTTCTCACCTTCCTAGCATCAAACATACTAGTACAGTGAATCCATCAAATGAAATGTCGTTCATGTTCTGAAGAAATCACTGTCAACGAGTCAAATAAATCTTCCTTGCGTCACTGTGGACAAAAATCGCTTCTTTAAAATGTAGTTTTGAAAATGACCTTTCACCTTCACACTTTGAAAATGGTAATGCCAAATACAAGTGCAGTGCAGTTGATGCATTTGGGTATAGTTAATTTACATCACTTTTATATAACTGTTGCAAAATCTCCACTGCAGTGGATAAAGAAACACCATATGTAATATTTCAGTCTTAAAAATTAGTTGCAGATTTTCACTCTATCGTTTGACCAACTCATCAACCCTCGCTTTGAGTTCATCATGACATTTTGTAGTTAAGCTACATATAAACCCAAATGCTGTGTCAACTTATTTGTCGGAAGTAGCTCTCTTCGCAAGTTCCATGTTGAGCTAATCAATAGCGCACAGGAATGAGGAAATTCTGAAACTGTCATGGGATGTTACAATAGTGAAAAAGTTAATCTCTTCTATCAGGATACTTCTTGGAACGTCGGGTATCTGTGTAAGTTGGTAGCACCGGCTTGATTATTATTTTGCTTCAACTTCCATTTAGTCAAAGCCATTTCTCAGATTGGAAACAAATACTTTCAAGGAATCATTCTACATCGGGTCCAGATTTCTGTAGATGCTCACTTACGCTACCAAATCTTTCCACAATGTCATTCCACAATACAGTCATAAATACCAATTCCGAATATTGCATTTTCTTAATAGGAGAGGTTGCGTCTATCCTTGTGAACTGTGTGATTTTTACAATTTGAAATTTCACAAAAAGCACTATAAATTTCATCATAATGAATGTTTTAAGTTCTTAATGCAACTTTCCTGCATGACCACCGAGTTGTTTGCCACGTGCTTATATTATTAATCATATGTACACCACTATTTGATGCAACATTTACAATAGTTACTGTGATTGAATAGTAATTTTGGGGAAAAGGTGGCCTCCTGGAACGAGAGGGCCAGCGGAATTGCCACCTTTTTACCTCCTCCCCCTAGATGCAGCCCCGTGAGTGTACACCGTGGTTTTTATGTTAGCTACTATGTTATTTATTTCGTAATAGCTGCCATAATATTTTCAATATAAATCTTCCTGCTGATTCTCATCCTTGCGTCCGACTTTTGCGGGTGTATTTCCCTACACACACCTAACTCTTTTTGTGAAGATCACAGTTCACATGACACGGTTCCAATACGTGAACTAGCTAATTCACTTAGCTGCTTTTACACACTTCCTGTTTCAGGAGTGAATGTTACAGCTCTTTTTCTGCCTTACCCGCTTCAGTGGGCGCATGCTCCTAGGCGGCGCAGTGGTTTTCAACCTGGGGTACGCAAACACATCTTAAGAGGTTACGTAAAACATATACATTTGATATAGTAAGTTTAAAATATATACATAACACATTATTCAAGATGTAATTTATTTATTTTTAAATTTATTCTATATGTATATTGTGAAATATACATAGCTTGCATTATGCACTAAAATATTTGGGGGCAGGCGTGTCGAACTCGTTTGACAAAGGACCACATTGAAAATTGAAAATTCAATATTATCATCATCTTAAGTAAATAAAGTTTAATTTTAAAACCATTATTATTACAAGAAAATATCTAAAACCTACTGTTTATTTATTTATTTTTTTACCCAGTAATTTGAGACTTTTTTCACACCAAGGGTGTGAATGTTAGACCTTAATTAATCTTGTGTTGACACTTTCATAATTGATGATAGTGAATGTATGTCTCTAGGCCGTGATATCTCAGGGTGTTTCTTTTCAGTAGAGGAAACGACTGTTCACACACTTTATGTGCATAGATATGGTTTGCAAATTTAACCATTTTTGATAATCTATCTCTCATGATTTGGTGCATCAACCTCATTTGCTAAATTTCCGCAAATAATGATTCATTTTAAAATGTCATGGTATCGAATATCGTACCTCTACAACGTTTATAGTAAGAAGAATCTGGCAGCATTGTATTGTTGGTTCACCCAGAATATTTAGCGCCTAGTATGGCTATTAAAGTTAATTCAGATGTTTTGTATCATTACTACTTTTAAAATCATGGTTATTATCGGGCTTAATTTAGCGGATAAGGGTGAGAAAAGGCAGTTTAGAGAAGTGGACCAGCATCAGCGTAAAGAAAGAATGTGAAAGGTCTAGTGATAAAATAAAGATAATGTAAAAAAGAATTAAAAAATCTTCTATTATCAATAACTAAAAAAAATTTTGTATTTAAAATATAATCGCAGAAATTTTGGATCCAAACAAAAGTGTCAATGTGATTTTCCCACTCATTAACATACGCTTACATAGTTTGCACATTTGCCACCAATGTCATAAAATGATCGATTCGCGTCAGACAACATCGAATATCAACATTTGTCTAATCAATACTTATTTATTTGAGGCATTTAACGTGTACACTATGAACTGGCTGATTATATATCAGCACACGAGAACTTGTATGAGCGAGAACGAAAGGGCTTACAATTTTTGCCGGAAAAGGTATTTTCACGTAGGGTACCTTCCAGAGTTATTTTACATGCCACACTCGACATGGGACCAACGGCTTTACTTCCCCTAAGAAGGAAGTTGTGCTACGGATTTTTATCGCTCAAGAAAAAATTCGTCGACCTCGGCTGGGTTTTAACTCATGAATACCAGCCAAAATTAAGTTCAAGTTTATATACTCCGTTTACCCTGAAAATACCATTATTTACTTAAACGGATAATATTATGTCCCTATCTTAGAAGCTACACTGTAATGGAAACGTGTGAGGTGAGATTACTGGGTGTATAAGATCAACGAAGTATTTATGAGCGAAAAAATTCCCAAAATTCTTCTGTTATAATAAGAATTTCTGCGATTAAAATAAAAGAAAATAATATATGTTTTACCTCTTAGTTTTACTTACTTTTAATAAAAAGCGTTTTTTTTAACTCGATCTATTAATTCAGTTAATACAATGATTTAATCCAAAATTGTTTAATATAAAGCTGCAGTGTCATCTGAGTTTAATGAGTGTGTCATGTTTCAGCTTTCTAGGCGCAACAAAAGTGAATGATATACATTTTCCTGGGCTCCAATACTGCACCAAAAAAAGTTCACAATCCCATAAATTTAACAACAATATTTTTTTAGAGATTTAACTATAAGTAATTTAAGGAAATGTTATAGAAATAACCTTTTATGGCAGTTCAAACTATTAATGAATCTATTTTAATGTATTCATGAGCTAAGCCAAAGTTCCTGCAGCTGTTACTTTTGATAGCTCAAAGATAATATAAGAAAGCTATATTTTGTCAACATTGGCTACTCTACACTTGGACTACCTAACGTCTTAGTATTTGATCACCTCAGGACGCGAAGCTCGTGGGTTCAAACCCAGCCAGGGTCAACGGATTTTTCTTGAGTGATTAAAATCCGCAGCACAGCTTCCTTCGAAGGGGAAGTAAAGCCATCGATCCCATGTCGATTGTGGAATGCAAAATAACTCTGGAAGGTATGAGAAAATACCTTTCCGGAAAAATTGGAAGGCACTTTCGCTCTCGCTCATAGAAATTATCGTGTGCTGATATAATCAGTAAGTTCAGAAAGTGCACATTAAATACCTCGAATGAATACATAAATAAATAAACTACTAATTCAAGGCTGTCACGCTATAAAAACAAAAGGCCAAAAGTGAAAATCATCTACAATAGTTTCAAGATTTGGTCAGTGAGTGTCTCCAAATTTGATAAATTAATATCGCTCATATTTGCCAATGCTGGCCAATGATTTCCAAGTAATGTAGAACCGGCTTCAGCATTATACAATTGTTTTTGGGCCTAACGAAATATCCTTGGTATGTTTATAAACTCAAGATACTATCTTTGGCCTTTCCGCGAGAAAGGATACCAAGGTGGTCCGTGACCACAGACAACTTGGATTGTTTCTTTAATAGTGAAAAGTATTCTGAAAAACACCTAAATAATTCTCCAATATTACAGCCGTTTGTCTGAACCGACCTCGTGTGTAGATGTAGGAGTGATACAGAGCTTTATCAGTAAACACATTCTAGCAGGTAATGTCTGGAATGAGATGGCCGGTCGCGATAGCATCCATCATCATTAGAAGCAACATATGAAGATCAGCATTGCGAACAGGAGAGGGAGGGAATGCCGATCCACAAGGTAGAATAGCACAAGTCCGTTTATTAGAAGGAATGCGTCTTTTTTCTTTTAATCACTATGGGTCCAGACAGAGATTCAAGATTGATACGCTTTGTAAGTTTCTTGATTCCCCGACTTATCAAGGCTTTCCAGCAAAAATACATTTTAACGAGTCTTGATGTGACAATACCTAACAATAGGACACGCTTCAGTGGCCAAACGTTCTAAGGCGTTACACTCGTGCTAAGTATGGCCTGATTGGGGGGGGGGGNGGGGGGATATCGGAGTTTAAAAGCAGGTCAGGTCCACCATGGATGTTTTTTCATAAATGGTTTCCCACTCTCCTTCCATACAAATACGGTTAGGTCAATTCTAAAATGCTTCCTTCCCCATCCCAATTTTCAGATAATCGTTAAATAGTTTTTCCCACTTATTTCCTCTCTTGGTAAGCTGCTACTCAAACTAATTAGGAGGATCTCAAGCAAGACAAGAACCTCCTAGAACCTTTATGTAATTAACACGATTCAACATTTATATATTATAGGGAAATTGTTTTAAATTTGCAGGCCTCTGAGCTTTTGGACAGCAGGAATTTAATCACTAAGGGTGAAGGGGGAGGGCCTAACAGAGCGCTGAGACGCGTTGCAATCGTCCAGAAATCTCGCGTTATTTAAGACGAGGTTTGATATTTCAAACCATCACGTCAAAATGGAGGTGAAAAATATCAACGGTGTCCCTATAGGATTAAAAACCTAACTTTTTTCTATCGTTACAGGGTTAACTTTTCTTAATATTAATGACACTTTACACACAAATTGAGCAAATCTGTTATTAAAGTAAATTGTTGGAAACATACATTATAGTCGTACTCAAAACAGTCTATTTTTAATAGGGTCACAACAATACAATTCTAATATAATTTAGGGTTGTTTTAGTGGTTCTCAAACTTCAGAACTGATATTCCCATAATTATTAACAAAGTGAGAGGAACCCCCCTCACCTTCCTTTAAATGGTAGGCGCCCTTGAAGACAAATATGTCAAGCTCTTCACAAAATAGCATGAAACAAAGATAAAACTAATTCATAGTTCACATCTTGTTAAGCTTTACTACTTTGTTTTTCATAAACCATCACCAACATTTCTGAGAATTACAGTGTCTTTTCTCTATCACACAAAATTTCTCGAATTCTACAGGCTTTCCTGTGTTTTCCAGGAATAATAATCCCCTCAGACCTACAAGATATTGTTCTAAGATAAATACTATTCTGAGCTCCAACAGCCGATTATACACCCATAAGAAATAAGTTTCTTCATTACTGTTATTGACACAACACATCACTCAGCTTAGGCGTAACATTCCTGAAATATGAAGGTATTGTAAATGTAGGCCTACTTTCAACACAATGGAAGAATAGTTCCCCAAAGTTATCAGCCTAGTACACCATTTTAGTTGCTTAACCTAACAACTAGTGACCTTAGGTTGGTCAAAAGCGTGAAGACAATGTGATTCAGACAATCATATATGAAGTACAAGGGCTCAAATCCTAGTCTAAACGGATGTTAGTTATCCTTAGCTCGAAGCGAAAGCAAGTGAGGCTTGAGTGGTTTGATGTTCAGTATAAATGAGGTCCGAGGAACAAATAGCCCATCTTGCATTTAATGCCTGTTTAGACAATATAAACCATCCTAATACGATGTATGATACTTTCTTGCATAGGAATCTTGCTATAGACTATAGAGGATTGCAACCTTATTGTTAGCAAATTTACCGCTCGTAGTTTACTGAAACATGACAACAGTGTGGCCACAAAATCTCAGAAAAATATTCCCTGGTCAAAAATTCAAGTTTCCCCAACTTAAAACCCATACTGGGAATTGAAAATGGTTTAAAGAAAAACAAAATATTCCATTATATTATAAATATTTTTTTAGAATACGCTCAAAAATAAACATATACTTTAGTTCATAAGAGTGCTGCTAAAATAAAGTGCAACAAATTTATTGTTCTTGCCTTGACAGCGAGATACACAATTCTCCCTGATCAGCTACAACATTTTCTGACATCTCTAGGTTTTCTAAATTCCTTGGCGAGGGCCATCTTGATCGAACATGTGAAGACAATAACAACTTATTGAACAAATTCCAACACTTGGATAAGATAATGAATGAATGGCATGTGTCACTTTGCCTTTCTTGGAACGTGGGGAATGTTTATAGCCTCGCTGTGATAAACGGGAAGTTTCTGCTCTCGATCAGGGGAAGTTTGAACCAACACAAGGTCTTGCAGCGTGCAGTCGGATTGACTATTAATGTTACTCGAACGTAAGACAGCATTCCTCGTTTTATGGTATAATTACATCAGGCACACCTCGTTTACCTTGAATGATTACACTATGAGCTACACCATAGTGGAACCGAACAAGGTAAGCTCACGCACTACCTTTCAGGATAATAGGAGGGTAGTATGGGTATAATAAAGTGAGAAATGTTCACTTTAACTTGTGTGAGTAACCTTTTTTTATTTTAAATACTTCTAAAAGTTTCCTAAACAGGGATGAAACTTGTAACTTTAGCTTACTGCAAAAATTACTGTAATCATTGAATCCCCCAAATTGTTACTTATGTGTAATATGCATTTCTCTCTCAGTCAACTATTTTTTGGGGGTTAGAAAGATTGTTCCAGGAAAGCAAAGTACAATTATTTTATAATAATACATAATTTGTATTGTTTAGTGAAGCGAAGGACAATTTGGAATAAATGACTAGAAAAAGCAAAACGTACTTTAAATGGATTGCATAAGTATCATAACAATTATATTTTACACAACCTTTTTGATCAATTTAAAAAAATCAGATCTAATCCAATCTTGAATCAATCACATTTTAATCATCCCAGTTCCCTAAGAAGTAAAATAGCAGAGCGTGTGATATCGGATCATGAATTCACCCTGTTCGGTAAATCAATGACGCTGAATAAATAATTGATTAAATTTAAAGTGATTCCAATTATAACCTGACAACAATCACATCAATCTGATCAGTATGAAACCAAAATTCATGAATAGTGAACAAGAACACGTGACCGGCCACCCGACGTGAAATAATAACATTGCATAGTATACATAATTATTAATATAGCATATGGAAGATGATGTAGTAGAGAAGGATATGCACAAACATACGGGTATAAAAACTTGAGGAACACAGTTCACACCTTAAACAGGAGCCATTGAACAAAGAGCTAATCAAATATATCGCTTAGTGCCCAAAAACTCAACCTAAGTTCAAATATATCTGGATTCTTTCGAGTGAGGAAATGAGAAATGTGTCACACATTTACCTAAAAGAGAGGATAATGGGACACAAATAGGAACAAATAGTATACAAAACAAAGACAGAAAATGTAAGGGGAACGAACCCTTGTGTCCAGTGATAGCAGAGGAAAGCGTGAATAGTTGTTTCTATTTTCATTGTAGAATCATTGTTGGTTTTCCCTCCGAATATGCGTACAAATGGTTGTAGTGTAGTGTGTAGTATCACGTCAGAGGGCAAGAAGTGTAGTGAAGGTCGAGTATTGCGTACCAATGGTTGTAGTATAGTGTGTAGTATTACATCAGAAGGTTAGAAGTGTAGTGAAGGTCGAGTATTGCGTACCAATGGTTGTAGTGTAGTGTGTAATCACTAATAAGTATCACGTCAGAGGGCGAGTATAGGAGAGTCTAACGCCCAGATAGAACACAAACCTACACGAGCTGTCACCCTACTGAGTGAGAGCAGCACTACTTGGATCATGGTTGAGTGCATCAGTGATCCTCAAATTCTGAGTATCTCTGGTTCGAATACCAAATGGAGACTAAAAGAGAAGGCAGGTCAGGGTTTAAAGTATGTTGTAACCAGGAAGTCCAAATCCCTCAAGTAAGTAGTGTCCAGATGATAATAATTAAAAAACTTGTTTCACAAAAGAATAAAACATAGCCTTAAAGACCAATATCCAAGGCTATTAAAAGATTTCGGTTTGCATCTTTGTGTGGTAAAAATTTCGTATAAAAAATTGTGAAAAGTGAGTTTCCAGGGGCTTGTAGCCGCCCTCCGATGTTTTCTTGTAATTAACACGTTTCAAGTGAGGGCTATTAGCGGTTTAATTGGGTTATAGGTGGTAAATCTTTTGGCGTTTGAAGGCTGAATGTCACTTTACGTTCCTCATAAGGTCACACACTTCAAGTTCAATAAGTTTTGCCAAAATTATAAAAAGGTAGGCCTTTCTACATAATTAATGTAATTTTAAGGAACCATGAGGTGTAATTTATAAACATGACGCTGTTGGGAGGGGTGAGCAATAATGTCTATATGGTGTTACATTTGTGTGGGTACATCAGAGTGTTAAGTAGCACACTTACATTCTAATGTTGATTAAATAGTATTATTGTTGATGTTTTCACCGTTTGTAAACACACATAAAGATCATTTCAGAATATTAACTGTAAATATATTCCGAGTTGTATTAAATCTGACTAACTTTTAGCGTCACAAAAGTTTCCCTATGAAATAATGACATTCTCTTTTGATGTTAAAAGTTACGTAACACAGGTTGGAAGGGGGGGGGGGTGAGGTATCTACTTGGTGTCACAGGGGAAGCGGGGTGTCAAAAAACGATAAGGGAAAAAAAGGCCTGGGCATTACTCTCGCAATATACTAGTCTTCCAATGACGGGGAGAGTGGGGTTCAAATCCCAGTCGAGTGTACCTAAGGTATTTTTTCTTCAAACGTATTTCCCCTCTCGCCAGGCAAATGCAGGTATACTTCCTCTAAATTCAACACTCCTTATCCCTAAGACTAGAGTAATCAGTACAGTAGCCCCATGACTTCTTTGGTGCTGACTGACAGCTCACAGCTGACTTCTCACAGTCAACATTTTGGTATATACGTAAATTTTGACTCTCAGAAGAGACAGCTGGTAAACACATGTTTTTGCAGATCATATGGTACGCGTAGGGATACATAATTTGGTCTGATAACTTTTCAAAGCCGTCATCTGTTAGCTGTGAGCTGTCAGTCAGCACCAAATAAGTCATGGGGCTACTGTACATACACGCGTACCACCTGAATGGGCAGTTAGACGTGGTAACCACTAACAAAACATTTTTGTTTTTTAAACATTATGTTTTAAATATAAGGTTTTTTTATGTTAACTAATCAAAATACAAAGAGATCAACCATTTATTATTTATAAACGCTAAAGATACATAGCTGACAAAATATGTGAAAAGGCTGCACCAAACACCTCAAAAAGGCGCCTGTTCTTCATCCCTGATCTAAGGGATACGGACGAGGTAGAAAGTGCACCATCCTGAGAAGGGGAGAGGTTGACGGAACCACCCCTAGTGTACAGGGATGCTATCATGACGTCTCTAAAGCGTGTGGGTGCGAGATCACGTTAAGATATGTATACAAGCGGCTGGAAAACTCGCTCTGTCACGGAAATACCAGTAAATGTGCACTCGTATGCTTGAGACAGTTCCACTGTGAGGTAATGTTATTAAGAGGGCCACCACTTCCCCGGCATCCACACCTGTAATTTAGACCGTTCAGTTTTTTGCTTGGGACCAGATTCCATCAGCGGCCTCGTCATTAAGTGGTTCAGTAGTTGGGAGAGAGAATATTTTCGTTTGATGGCTGTTGTCTGGATAACTTGGCCTCAGACTGCCTTCAAACAGATGCACTGCAGAAGAGAGATATTTTTTAAGTGCTCTGCAATATTTTTTTATAATATTTAACAAAAATTAAAAATTTCTTAAGAAAAATTGGCTGACTTCAAATCCGATGGCAGAATCTTTGACTATTTAAAGGGTTTCGGGCTATAGCGTGCCCACCTAATATAAAACCCCATTTCACACCACGGATGAGCGCTTTCACAGAAGAGCACAGTCTTATTTGAATATTTTACCGGAAAATGTACCCCGATTTTTTTCAGTTTTGGAAAAAATTCAATTATTCTTTCGGGGAAATTTATAGGGTTTTCACTTAAGTTAAATTATTCTGAAGACGCTAACACCAAAAACATTATCAAATGAGTTATAATAAAACAATAACATAGATTTCAGCTTTCTCCTCATACTCACGTATTTAAAACAGCGCCTGGTGGTTGAGTGTGTCACTAACGTTGGGTTGATAAGTTAGTACTTCACTATTAAAAACAAAGCCTTAAAGAATACATCTACTCCCGGTACTCGATCAGTAGAAAATAATTTAAAGGCTGGCTTAAGTATTTACTAACAAGTGTGACCCCCATATAACAGCCACCCTTTCACCACTTTTTCCCAAACACCTTATTTTATACTTATTTATAATATATGTAATGGGCTCTACACTGGATATCAGCGCTGAGGTGACTACGTGATTACTATTGGGACACAGCGTTGTCTTTCTCTAGTTTTTATGTGGTCAATCTCTCCTAAAATATAAGACAAGTTTCACAACGCTGGTTAGTCGGGGTTGCTAGTAGCTCCCTCCTTCTTACCCCAGCACACCACCTTCAAACATAACTGAGAGCTAGGAGATTTGGCCAGAGTTACTATGAATTCACAAGTTCGCAGAACAGGAACGGGGGCACGTGACGAGCTCTAAGCTAATCACAAAATTTTCGCCTCATCGGCGTGAGCTGTTCTGCTAAAGTTAAACTCATATTAAATTCATCTGCTCTACCCAATATGTTCGGCATGGCAGAGCCAATCAACAATCAAACTCAACCATCTCAAATCAGTGCGCATGTGCATTTGACAGCCCCTACGCTGTAGAACTAACAGCAAGCGGAAAGCTTTGTTGGCATTTGCAAGGGTATTTGAAATAGCCCGTTAATGTAAAGCGTGTGTATCAATGTATTGGGTTGTGTCACGACACAGAATTATAATTTGAAAAGATCCATCGGGAGGATGACCTAAAAGGTATCCACTAGAAAATAAAATATGTTGACAATCAGCTGTTCCTAGTTAGCGTTGCAATACATCATGGGTCAACAGCAAAGGTGCTCATTTTGAAAAACTCCTATAACGTTAGGCAGCTCCACATTACTGGAGAAAGCAGGGTAAAATGG
Source organism: Timema californicum (assembly GCA_902141385.1). Classification (NCBI taxonomy): domain Eukaryota; kingdom Metazoa; phylum Arthropoda; class Insecta; order Phasmatodea; family Timematidae; genus Timema; species Timema californicum. The sequence continues at coordinate 30,829 of CABFOW010005868.1, forward strand.
AATACATGTATATATGAGCTTTATTGGTTGTTTTTGTGTCCTTTCCACCGATGAAGTGGGTCCAACATGTTACGGTATCCCTTGTATAAACACTAGTGGATCGGCACAACGTCGGCTGCAAGTTATCGCGCTAAAATTGATTGGAAGCTTTTTATTGGATACATATTTTTTTCCGCTAGATCCCTCCTTGCACAGATCTCGGGTGAAGGTAGGGGAAAAGAGCGGAGGGTGAGGGGGGGTCTAACACCACCGTATATGGCTTGGGTCCAAGTCCAGGCATAGAGAGGTGTGGACCTGACGTCCCTTTTTCAACAAAGGTGAACTTAGATGAACTTTTTAGGCGATTGAGTGCAAGTTATAGAAATGTTTTATTTTAACCCGGTCCCTAAACTTGAGATCAGTATAGTGAGCAATTTCACACCAACCTAAGGCTCACCCGATTCTTCCATATTTCAAATGAATATTATAATATTTATAGAATTATATATATAGAAAATACATATATAATATATATATATATTCGATTTCAAAGACCTAATTTATTGACACTGTCCAATAACATAAACATAAAACATATTACTAAAGGGGGTATTATACACCAAATTGAAACTGTAATTCAATGTTACTATGGAGAACCTCATAGAAGGTCTTTTTCTTTCCATAATCCCATTATTTAATATGATTCTGATATTAAAAATTAACTTCCATAAAGCTATTTGTGGGAAAATTGGGTCTTACCTAATCCGACTCTTATAATGGATTCTAGACTGTCTGCCCCCAAAAATGCAATTATTTTGCTGTAAACTCACCTGCACGGCACTGTTGAGGAAACAGTTGTTCTGTCCCGGAGCGTTCAGGAGTCCCTTGGTGGAGGTGTAGCTGACGGGTGACATGCCCCCCAGCTGACGGCCAATCAGCTTCTTCAACTCAAGTGATGTCATTTCAACGCCGCATCGTGCACCCTCCTGGTTTACCTCAGCACAGCTGCCGTCTGAAAACCAAAAGAGGGTTATTTTAGTGAAACTGAATTTGGTGAAACACTTAAAAAAACAATTTCCTACCTAGTCAAGGCTTTGTCAATATGAGGCATACTCCAGACTCTACACGACGCATACTCTAGAACACGCATACTCTAGAGACTACATGACGCATACTTTAGACTACGCATAGCCTATACTCTAGATCAGCGGTTCCCAAACTTTTTGAGTCGCGGAGCACTTCTCAGTAGAGAAATTCGTGACGGAGCACTATCGTTGCCCTTAGACAAGATGATGCATACTTTAGACGACGCATACTCTATATTCTAGACGATGCACATTTCTGATGACGCACAACTCAGAAGAGCTAAGATCCAAATGACACAAGTCCAAAACGACATATAGTCCAGATGAAGTGCGACGAAGAAAATGTACGGCTGTTATGACGCATAACCCAGACGATGCAAGACCCAAAAGATGCCTAGTCAAGCCTACACATGGCCCAGATGAAGCATTGCCCAGAAGATACACAACCCAGAAGACAAATAGTCCAGACGACGCATAGCCCAGACAAGATGCCTGATCACGATGACACATGGCCCGGACTGTAATATTTATCTTGAATAACAGCGTGCAAATACTATAGCATTCATATTATAATTGTATAAATGAAAGATTACGTTTATGAAAGTGTAACTTTTTTTTTACCCTCCAGAAGCTTGTATTGCATGCAGAGAAAGCTCTTTACGCCCCCTTTCACCAAAACGTGTCGAGTTATGACCTCGGTGACGAGTGACCATATATGAGGCCCCAGTCCCACCTCTGATCCTATTAGTGCTGGCGCCTCACTCAGAGACGCCCCCGCCCGCGGCTAGACGAGGTTTACTATGGAGTGTCAAGTTGGCTTAAGTGGGGGAGCTCATAATGCCAAACTTCGACAAGAATTGTGCACTAAATTCATTAGAGAAATAATGATGCCAACTATCAAGAAATAATTAGCGAAGTAGCAGCCACTGAATATTCTCCTTTGTTTTTTGAGATTAGATAATTTTGACCACATGATCTAAGGCCTCTTTCTTGCAATATACTGGATTGGCGATTATGTGGAGACCGGAGCTAAAATCCCATCGGGTGTAAAGAGTTTTTTCCCCTAAAGGTTCCTCCTCACCCTCCACGCAAATGCAGGCACACTTCCTTTAAATTCGACCTTCCTCATTCTTAGCACATAAGATTGATTAGTACATATGCGTATAATCCGGATGGGTAGTAAGACGTGGCACTATGAAACAAATTATTTGTGTAGGGTTTACACTCCGTTTATCTTGAAAGGTTGCAAGCTTTCCATTAGTGCTTCCAATATGATGTAGTCTATAAGGTAGGGCCGTGTAATCTGTAAAGGAAAGACTGATGCGTGCTGCCTTTCAGGGTAGGAGTAGTGTGTATATACATTTAAATAAAAAGTTTAATGTATATTTCAAAAAAGTCATATTTATTTTTTGGCATCCCCAACGTCAACGGTCGAACTTCAATGTTACATTATATAGTTCAAAATGAGAACATGAATTTATACAAGTTGAGTTTAAAAACGCTTCCTTTTCGAAGTACAACATCTGTCAAGTTTTTAACTTAAGGAGGAAAAAATAAATAAGAACAACGAGTGAAGAAGAAACAAATTTGTTTATTTATCAACCAAATAAAATCTAAGAAAATAAAATATCTCAGAAAAATAAAATAATATAAAAATTAACTTAACTAGAATTTTATTTTTAAAAGAAAAATTTATGAAAAAGAAATTAACTTCATTGAAACCAACTAAAATAATAGCAATAATAAAAACAAATTATTTACGAAATAACTTCATTTAAAAAATGTAATTACGATGCTGAAAATGAATTCCAAATGCTGCAATACATTCTTTATGGACTTAGCTACACCAAACAACTGTGTTGAAGTTGTGGACACACTGTTAATCTATCAAACACTATTATATTATGGCATCCATAGTTGGAAAGTTGGTATCTGACAACTAGCATAACGTTCTTTATTGCAAACATGGACTGAACGGGACTAATGTTATTTGATTAGTAATACAATATTATCAAAACAAAATGTTATCAAACAATTCTACATAAGGATTACTGTGCAATTTGTGTTTTCGTAACTTAGTGAAAGAACAAAATATATTAAAGTAAAAGTATTATGTTTTTGAATTAAAGTTGGGGCAACAAAATCTACTATAGTACATTAATTAATTCATTAAAACGTATTATAATCACACTTTTATCTTGTTATGGATGGCATAAAGTATGGATTTTTTTTAAACTTGTAGAGAGAGAGAGAGTCATCAAGATATTAGTTTCAAAATCAAACGTTTTATTTTGTAAACAGCACACGGGCACAATCGCCCTTGTTTCAGATGGTTCACCCTCTTGTTTAAGTGAACCATAAACGCCAATTCCACAAAAAAAAAGAAACATCTAAAAGGTTATTTTCACACGTTCATGTTTCAATAATGTAAAAATAGTTAATAATGTAAAACAAATTGTTTGTTTGTGTGAATGTTCTGACTGCCAAAAGTAACAAACAAATCAACATTTGGTCTGGTTTAACGAATGTATAGGCCTACATAGTAACATTTCCTAGCTGTCAGATACCACCTCTCATACTATGGATGCCCTATTCTTAAAACCACTTCCTACAGACTTTTTTTTTTTTCAAAACAAATACATTTTGATTAACTTTTGGTTTGGACGAGAGAGGATAAGATTAAACAAGTTGTTTATCTCATGGCCGTGCATCTGTATTTAAACATCGCTGAAAACTCCGACATGCACCGCTACCAAACTACGTTCAAATTTACATTATTGTTAATAGTCAGCTCATACTGAATTAAGCATGGAAACATCACCCGTTGTAGATTAACAGCGCTCCTTATGGCATTTTTTAAACTGTTACTTATTTCCTATGCCTTAAAGTTTTCCGCCAATTAACACATGTCTGTCTTAAATTTGAAGTTTTGATGATGATGATTATAACACTATAGATTTATGTTTGAATAATACATATTATGATGACCTGTAATTTGACACTGATGACGGATGTGGTTTCAACGAGCAAGGCAATGAAATATTATAAATAACTTTAACGTTTCCTGTAAATTATCCTAAATGATGAAGACCAAACTTTTCAGTTAGATGGAACCACCGGCTATTTATTTAGCATGTGTGTGCTGTCCTCAGTCCCAATGGCCCCCCCGAATGAGAAACGACGACAAACACTAGCTGAAAGCTCCACAGAATGTTAAAACATCATGTCACGCGTGTAGAATAAAGACGACATAAAACGCTACGCATACAAACACCCCAACAAACCGCTTCTGTTTCAACACCCACACACTCCAACAACTAAAGGATCCCTTACAGTCAGTCAAACTCGTGTAGTCTTGGCTTAACTATATGCGTTTTCAGATACATAGTTTTAAATAATTTAAAACTATGAGTGTATGTAACAGAGTAGTCACTAATGGTAGTGGTTCAACTTGTCTTCATCCTTCCGAAGATATTTTATCCAATAATGTGGTTCAGATTTCATTTCATTTGATAAAATTATGTGCGAAGAACTCTCTTTTTAGTAAGCAAGATTCATACCATCTATTTCGTTTAGCTCTATTCCTTTTTATGTTTCCTCTTAATTATTTTACAAAATAAATAATAAATTCAAAATAAATAAAATTCTTCTTCACTGTATGCTGATACTTCCCTCACGGGAAATGCAAGGATAATTCGGTGCGGCCCCCTCCCCTATACCTCCGTCTTAGTCCTAGTTCACGCAGCCATATTTTTCAGCAGATCTCCAAATAACACAGGCCGCGCTTTATTTAGGACAGTCGATACACGCTTCGTCTTCCCGGTGCTAACTTGTACTCTACCCTTAGTCCCTCTAAGGGGGAGTGTCACTCAAAGCCCCTCCACCCTTTTCTAGGCCCCTGAGGTTACTTCCAATATATATTAAACGTTTTATTGATTTTTATAATATACATGGTACAAATGGCAACCCCAAAAAATAAATAAAATGTCTGAAATAATTCAAACCTTCATAATCAAATAAAGTGAATGTTCCTGCGTGGTCAATGTGGGTGATATTTACTGTCCAGGCCTAGTGGTGTTCACTTGGCCTGTGTGAATTGTTTTCTTGTTTAAGGTCCCAGTTGGTAATGTGTTTAAATGGAGACGCCGACCTGTTAATGATGTCCAGATTTGACTAGTTTTGATTATACCTTTGTTTCCCTCACTGGTCCTGATAGCCTTGGCTGTTGAATGGGCCAGCTTGTTTATTAGCCGTCGGGCTGTTATCACTTATTTTGAATATCCTATCAAGCACTAAGGACACGTACCTATAATTCAGTACTGTTGTATGTTTCTGTTTCAATCGTTAATAATGTTCCATGCCAATTAAAGTACCGAATATTCTTTCAATGTTATGCTAATGATTAAGACTATCATGAAGTAATAGGGGCTAGTTCGCTTCTGTATAGTTAAAGTATGTTCTATATTGACTATTGCTTAAATATCAACCATTTATCTTAAGACTTACAATGTTCAGTAAAGGATCTTAATTAGATCTGTTATGTATATACACTCTTTGTATTTTCCGCCTATATAATAATGTGTGTGTCTAATAAAATTGCCCAGTTAGAATGTAGCTTGTTGGATGTTTCAAAAGGCTCCTGTGTCCGAAGTCAAAGTCAAAATAGCATGCCCTGATGCTCCCTGAAGGGGAGCACGAGAGCAAGTTCAGTTGAAACTGTGTTAAGCCCGACTGAAGGCTGTGTTTCAAAATGGCATCAACCACTTTGAAATGAGCCAGTTCTTGTGATTCGTGTCCTAATAACATATTGTGGCAGTGGTCTCTTGTATCAACAATTACCTTAGCTCGTTTCATTGTTTAGTCTGCCAATATCGAGTTTTATTAGTTCTTTCGAAACTTTTTTTTCTTTTATTTGTTCGCTTCCACAGCTTATAACAATCAAAAAAGTTGAACCAAGTGCCCATTGAAGAGGTTAAAAACACGCTAGGACATTCAAGCTAGGGGTTTGAAACTTAGGTTTGTATAATAATAATAATTATTATTATTTTAAACAATAATTTGATCTTTTCTAGGCCCTATTTGTGACGTCATATAACTTTTACTCCTGGGTGTGGTAAAAGTTAGAATTGATTTGGTTGGAATAGGAAGTTATGCGAGCTAACTTAATGTAATTCCATTTAGGGCCAACTCGGGTAGAAAAATAAGCAGCTGTACGCAATAATCGCTATTTATTGGGTGTATGCAATTGTCATATACTCATTTATTTTGGTGGCCAGTTATAACAATATACAAGTGTGGATACATTCCATTTTAGTTAATTAATTCATGTGCTATTAAATATAATATCTGTTGTTGCCGCTACCATATAGTATTAGTAATAAAATAACTATTTCCGAATAGGTTGATATTAGTCACGTTCAGTAAATGTTTGCAATAAAGAACCTTCTCTTAGCTATAAGATGTCAACCTTCCAACTATGGAATATGGATCTTTATAGTTAATACAACTTGGATCAGGCGTCGGTCGCATTGTTGTGCAGTTTCCTGTATTCCACTTTAAAAATATAATGGAATTGAGGTCAGTGAAACCATTTAAACATATTTTAATAAAATACAACAAAAGTGAGAAATAGTTATTATAAAAAAGAAACAAAAAAACGTTACTATTGTGGTTCAAATTTTGCTGTTATCAAAGGGGAGAATGTAGCAAACCGTACTTCGATACGTTTTCTGATCCAAATGTGTAATCCTGTATCTAATATCCCACTTACGGTGTTGACTTCCTAGTTAGGCGTTGTGTGAGGCTGCTTTTACATGTGTCCTCTGTAAACTGAGAGCTACCTCCCCCCACTAGCATCCAGGCCCCAGGAATGGCGAAACTTTTCCGACCGGTGTGCCACTTGAGGACTAGCTCAACTTT
>CABFOW010005869.1:0-18054 GCA_902141385.1 Timema californicum
CGAAAAGGGTAGTAAGAATAATAATAATATATAAACATCCTAGTATTGGCGTTGATCGAAACCAATTATTTTTAAACATTTAGGATGGTGAAAAACGTGTTCAGAAATGTATCAGGTGTCTTCGTCTAGTCATAACTTACAAAATAAATTAGAAGCAGGTTTTCACATTAGTATGGCCCACATGTGTATATGTATGCAAACACACATCATAATTTAGTAAACTGATAACAGCAACAATAGTTCAAATCCACGTAATTCAAACACAATCTACACAATTCTACACACACAAAAACCTGTGGAGCATATGAGATATAGAGTGTAAGATTTAGTCTATATTATTTTCCAAAATATATTCCTTAACTTCTCTTTTAAATCTTTTTAAACCAGCCTTCCTTAATGAAAAAGACGGTCGTGTTAACTCGGTGCTGGAAAAAAATATTTCCACTTTGTGTTGGGTAGCTCCCTTCTTTTCTTACTCCAAATTTTAAATTATTGTTAAATTGTTTGTAAGTATATATACTATTACCACAGTATAAAAACAATTGTTCCTTTAATTTTTTCTTCGTCATTCTTAGTCGAGGGTAGAAACTAAGTTTCTTGTTGCTGCAGTTTGCAACGTTATCAGAGTTGTCAAATGACTTTAGAAAGTATTCCCGTACGATAGAACAGATATGAGTGAATCAGGACAAAATATATACGCTTTAGTACGTGTAGGGTACATTTATAAGAAAGTTTCCTTAGTACCCCAAGTGGAGCTCTGATTTGTTTAGTGACATGTTCTATATGTGGTTGCCAAGAAAGTGTACTCTCAATGATATTTAGATTCCCTTACTTGTGTCAACATCTCATCACCAAAACTTATCTGTGTGGAGTTTATATTTGGTCTTTCCTTATTCCCAGCCTAGTAAAGATAACGTAGTTTGATTACTGGAGATTTAATGTACGTTTATCAAGTTTTAACCAAGAATCCAACAATTTTATGTCCGAATGAATATTATATAATATAGTTAAAAAATGTCCCTATATAAAATAAGCTTGTGTCATCTGCGTAGTTGCAAATGACCCTCAAAATGTACCTGGAAAATATCATTAACACATACAAGAAATGTTTAATAAGTTGTATAGTAGCGCCTAACTCAGAAGTGTTTTATTTTGTTTGTCAGTTGGCCTCACTGTGTAAGATACTTTTAGTGTTTGTTCTAACGTGGATTTATTTTATAACCTTCATTGTATAATTGATTCGGTCTTGAAATTGTTGACCATGGCTAAAAGTTAATTTTGTATGTGATAATAAAACAAGAAACATAATGGGTCCAATTACTGAACCATGTGCCTCCACATGTTACAGTTTGCATAATACTTTCATGATTATTTAGGAGAGTAGGCCTATATTTTTATATATTGTTTATATATATCTAGGAGCATAGGCCTATATTTTATATATTGTTTATATATATCTAGGAGAGTAGGCCTATATTTTTTATATATTGTTTATATAAATCTATGAGCATAGGCCTATATTTTATATATTGTTTATATATATCTAGGAGCATAGGCCTATATTTTATATATTGTTTTCTGTCTGTGATATAACTTTTAAACCATTCTATCGTGCGTTAGCGACCGTTGCATTTTAACACTTACCATTTATGAGAAATACAGTATGTTTTAATACACTCATTTTAATTTTTGTTATTTTAAGTGATCATATCAATAACAATAATCATTGAAAATTCATAATAAAATTAAAACTCCTATTTGAACATTTATTCTAGACAGCACAGATCATCACAGACTCACGGATTAGAGTTACACTGTCTATAAACTAAAAACGTAGTAGTGTAGTTTACTGCTTAACTAGTACTTATGTGCAATTATATCGAATGATATTGACTACTGTTGGATAGCATCTGTGATTCAGCCAATCACGTTTTATATGTACAGCTTACATATCCAAGAGAACGTTTTTATAATAATATTAGCTACATATGGTCTCACATAAGCACACCGTATATTTTAATCTACTTCAAGAGTATAATACATTTTTCAATTATTAAATATTTTACAAATCAACTTTATTTAAGCTCATAGGGTAGCGTATTTCAAGATAAATGTTATTCTAATATTTTGTAAGTTATTGAACTAAATATCACTACAGCATGTTGCATTTATTTTCTCTATCGTATCAAAAACTCGAAATTCCATTGCCACGCTTAAAAAATGATACCACTGATGATTTCAGTTCAATCCAATTTACTTCATTGCATCCTATCTCTTTCAGGTATATTAAAATGTTATCATCCCATCTGCTTCTAAGTCTTTCCAAGGTATTCCCATTGGGTTTACCATCCAATACCCTAAACATAGTTATATATTCTTCCATTCTGACTACATGTCCAGCTCATCGGAATCTCCAAGGTTTGATTATCTTAACACTATCTTGTGTTGAGTACAAGATACGGTATGTAGCTATTCATTATATAACCTCCTGGATATCTCAATACCGTCATCCCTTTTGGGACCAAATTTATTCCTAAGCACCATGTTTTCGAGCATCCTAAATAATGTATAATCATCTTTACGATACACCAAACAAATAATGAACTGACCTACTTAAGATGTAAATTTATATCACCAACAAATATGAATGAGATAGAATATCATCCATGATAAACACAGATTTATGTGGGCTATGATATTTTGTATTTAATGTATCTCTAAATAAATTGAGGGCTATGACATATTGCTGCGTTGTAAGTTAAAGTATTTTTTAGATTAAGGTAAAATCCAGGTTAATTAATCACATTTAAAATTAATAAACCAGATAAATTATTATTTAATACGGACCTCAATAGCCACATAAAAAACTATTATATTGTTTTTTTTTAATTATTGACCAAAATAAAAAGTAACACTAGCTACACAATAGCATACAATTAAATGGTATCCGCCCTAAAGTAAAATAAAATAACGAAGTAAAAATCTTCTTCCTAATCACGAGGAAGTGAATAATAGAAAATATGAAAATCTTGAGGGAGAACAGATTTCAACTGCTGCAAATGATTCAATTTTCTGATTGTAATTTTCCTATGTTAACTGTTAAATTTTGGTGATTTAACTGTAAAACTCACAGCTACAAAATGTTTTGGTAGTAGTTGCCACTCTTCTTAAATTCAAGTTTAAATCAAAACTCTCATCTGGGGCTGTATTTGAGACACCTAATAGGAGTCATTTTAATCTGCCCAGGCCTTATGCTATGTAATCTTTAATTATAAATGTTGTAGGTTGATAAAATATTTTGTGAGAATAATTTTTTTGGACATTTTTAATGGGTTGTTCAAAATTAAGAATCAGTTTATTTCAAGGCCAGAGGATTAATTTGGAAAAAGTTTTTTTAAATAGACAAAACATGAGAAATTAAAAAATCTTATCATAAACATTTGGTAATCATTATTGCTTATTTTAATATTTTAGTTCTGACGTTTGGAGTATACACACCAAATCTTTTTTTTTATATACATTATTTTCAATCTAAATAAAATTGTACAAATTTAATATTTTTTAAGATAAAACCTAAAGAAATACTGTGTAGAAAAAGACTAAATAATAGCTCGAAATGCTAAAACAAAATTTGAAGTTCAAAAAGAAAAAGAAATCCCCCCCCCTTTATTAAATGATCATTCTAAAGATGCCACGGAATAATCACTGACTATTTCATGGTTCGTCCACTTGATTGCATATGGGAATGGTTTCTTCCTCGCTTCTTCTGTGACTGTTATGAAGTTACTTGGAAGATGTATTGGCCTTTTCTTAAAAAAAATTTTCAATGGTGCCGCTCACAGAATCACATTCCATTTGAGTATGCCATTTTCCTAATACTTCTTTCTGGGTGATGGTTTGTTTATTATTTATGGCATGGTGTCTTGGAACGTGAAATAAATATAATTGTATTTGTATGGGATAACCTGTATAATTGCTCTACGTTATTACACGTACAAAAACTGGTTTATATAAACTATAGTTTTAGATAATGATCAAAGAAAAGGATGCGATTAAAGACTAACTCACAAGAATACAAGCGTATTGGTGGTGCTCACTTGCGTGTACCATCTCACACAAGTAAGTACAAAAGCTTAAATACTTGCTTCAATACTCTCGACGCTTGAGTATTTTAAATTGTTAGAAAATAGCTCGAAAATTTCACATAAGTTGAAAAACGATCTCATGGAAATAGCTTAGTACATGTTAGCACGTTGAAGTATGGCAGAAATATATTTCACTTCATATTTCACACTCATCTACTCTTTCATGAATATAGTGGTATTTAATGTCAAAGTGTTTAGTACGTTTGGGGCAGACCGGATTCTTTACCAATTGAATCGCAATTTGATTATCGACATGCAGACCATTACATGAACATCCAATATCGTTAAGTAGTTGTATCAGCTATATGGTTTCTTTTGCAGCTGAGGCCTCCACTACATTTAGGCTTCGGTTGTACTGGTAGCTACGCTCCTTTTCCTTTGAGGGGACCAGCTAACTGGCCCATTTGCAAATACATAAATATATCCCATAGTGGAACTAAGAGTTTTTAGATCCATTCCATAATCGACATCGGAGTAGCCTTGTAACTGACTTTCCTCTCACTGCTTTTGTACGTTATACCCAAATCTAGGGTGCCTTTTAAATACTTAAAGATCCTTTTTACAGCATTTGAATGATCACAACCATGGTTACTTAAATATCTACTCACTGCACTAACAGCAAACGCCAAATCTGGACGTGAAACAACTGTCAAGAACATATGAGAACCTACTGCTCCTCTATATGGCACATTCGTTACTGCGTTTTCGTCAACTAATGGACATAATACTGCGTGTGGGTCGGCGGGCACGCTTACGGTTTGTGCTTCATTCATTCCATACTTTTCAATAATAATTTTTTCATAGGAGCTTTGGTGGATTCACATTATTTTGTTGATTTGATCTCTTTTTATTTGTAAGCCTGCAAAACAACTTGTTTCACCTATCGTAATCGGAAATGAATCATTTAAATCTTTTACAAGATATTTTAATACTTTGTTTGACTCAGACAGTATGAGTCCATTATCAACAAACAAGGTTAAATATAATATCACGCAATAAACCATACTAGTATAGATACATTTTTCAACTTCAGTTGGTATTCAGTTGAACTTTTACAAAAACTGAGTAAACTTTACGTTCCAACAATAGACACCTTATAATGATTTTTTTCAATTCACACATCACTTCACTTTTCCATCACCCCGATTGTTGAAGTGAAGGAGAAAATGGGTACTCCCTCCTCGATGTCCACGTAGGTTGGCTATAACGGCTCGGTCAGCTTTCGGATGACCCCATGTGTCTTCTTGACTAGAAGGAGATTTGCCCGCTCAAGGCGTTAGACTAGTGGTTTTTTTATTGCTGGTATAAGTAAGCGATGAGGGAGAGAATTGATAGGGTTGGGGGATTGTTGAGGGGTTGGAGGTGATAGCTAGGTATTGGTGGGGACAGGGGAACAGGTGACCTGGGTGGTAAAAGGAGTCGAAGTACTGTTTGGTGGTGGGAGTGACGTTAAAAGAGAAGGGGGAGTCGTGTGGTCCACGTTGTCATGGAACGGTGAAGGAGAAGGGTGATCCTGGTGAAAGGAAATGGGGAGTAGGGTTTGTTAGGGTATGAGAAGTGAAAGAGTTGGATGGGGTAGGCTGCTATGGAGTTCAGCTAGGGCCTGCAAAGGAGGAAGTGTATTAACCGGGTGTTGGTTTGGAGTGGTTTTAGGTTGGAAAGGTATTCCGGAATAGCCCTTCTTCCTCTGCCCGAAACGTTGGGTGTAAATCATCGAGTGCTGGGAGGACGATTGGAGCTGGGCAGAGCTCTATGAAGAGGGGAATGGAGTGTGGGTGAAAGGTAGGAGCTTGGCGAAGAGTTATGGTGAATAGTGTGGAGCCCTTAGTAGGGAGAAAGGGGAAATAGGGGGCGTAGTGAAGAGTAATGGTGAGCAGAGCCAAGTTGGAGTAGGAGGCTTAGTGAAGAGCAGCGGTGAGTGGTGTGAATTTAGAGGAAGGGGAAATAGGGAAATAGGAGAAGAGTGGCGATGAGTGGTTGTTATCCCTTTTACTGCGGCTTCGCGTGGAGTGGTTTGGTTTCGTCGAAGTCCAGCTTCCGGGCGACGAGGCGTCGATCTCGTGGGTCCAGTGGATGGGGGTAAGGAAGGGAGATGGGGGAGAAAACATAGGCGGGTTCTGGGGTGGNGTGGGGTCACCGTCTGAAAGGATGAACAGGTTGGAGGGTGGGAGGACAGAGTCCCGGCAACACGAGGTCGCGGTGGGGGAGGGGGTGCAGGAACAGTCCCGGCAACACGAAGTCGCAGTGGGAGGTAAGGGGTAGTCGGGAAGGATAGGTGACGACGATGAAAAAGGCTCTTTTCAAAAATAATGACGATTTATTATGCTCTTTCGTAACAGCGGTTCCCCAGGGTGGGTCACCACTGATCTCCAATCAAGATTTCACCGGCTTATATACCCTCCACTGCTGCCTGGCCTTGTCCAATCAGAGAAAAGGGAGTTTTCCATTGGTTCGGGAAAACGAGAGTGCAATTGGCCACCAAGCGAGCCAATAGGAAGAAGGGAGTTGATTACAGAGGTAGGAGCGTCACGGACGGCTCAGAAAACATGGATCGAGTGGTCCAGGCAGTAGGGAGGGGTTAGAGCGGCCGGTGCGAGTGCGGAGGAAAGACACAAGGCTGCCTGAGCAGTGAGGTACAACATGGTGTGGAGCTGGAATAGGGGTAAGGGGGAATACAAAATTCAATCGAGAGTCATGGTGAGCTGTGTGGATCTGGAGTGGCCCCAGGGGGAATAGGAGGCTTGGCGAAGAGTCACAGTGAGTTGTGAGGAACTGGAACAGGGGAAAGGGGGAATAGAGGCTCGGCAAAGAGTCACGGTGAGTGGTGCGGAGCTAGAGTAGGGGGAAGGGGAATAAAATGCTTGGACATCGGTCCAAAATAAAACACACTGGCGTGGTAGACACCCGTTTATTCACAGAAGGGGATGTTGCTAGAAAGGTGCTGAGGCAACGACAGATGCTTGGCATGCTCACCGTTCTCTTTTATTCGGTCCCATCGGGTCAATTTGGGGAGTCTCAGCACTAGCCGTGTGAACCCCTAGCAGGCAGCAAGGTTAGGGAGGGGGTTGGTGCGTGGTGACTGGCCACTAAGTAGGGGTGGTGTTGGTGAAGAGGGCTGGACCTTGCCGACTAGCTACGAGGCTGTTCTGCCTTTAAAAAAAAAGGGGGGGTGAAAAGGGTGTATAGTAAGCGGGAAGAGAGCGTCAAGCTTAAGGAGTGCAAGAGGGCTGTAATACAGAGAGTGAGCATGGGAGGGGATAACAACTTTTATCACAATCGATGATCACTCCCTCTGGAATCACCATGAAGAACTCCTCCTTAAAATCACCGTGTTAAAAAACGGTCTTGACGTCAAACTTGGTGAGTTCAAGGTTGTTTTGGGCTACCATACCCAAGAAAACTCGCAGAGAATCATATCTGATGACCGGTAAAAGAGTCTCATTGTAATCAACAGCTTTTTTTATGTTGAAAACACCGTGCGACAAGACGTACTTTATATAGCATCACTCCACCATCTTTATCAAGCATAATCTTGATAGCCACACTTTGAACCAATCAACTTCTTCTTTTGGTCTCCTTTAATAACTTGACAAGTTCCATTTTTTCATGTGATTGCAATCCCTCCAGTATTTCTTCCGTCTACTTTGTTTTGTCATGTAATCTCGGTCGGGTGAACTGGGGGTAGTTTTTCCTAAATAGTTTTCCACTTCACCTCCACGCAAATGCGTGTTCACTTCCTCTAATTTAACCTTCCCAATTTGTAATCAATTAGCGTAATTAGTACTTAGAGCGTATAAACCAAACGGGTAGTAAGACGCGGTGCTAAATATTATATTACAAATTTAATATTACAAATTTAAAAATCACAAACAACTCTTCTAGTCAAAAGGAATTGTTTTTCTTACGTACTAGTAAAATAAACAATGATGTTACTTTCAAAATTTATTAGCCCTCTCATGTGTTGGATACAACAATTTTCTTCTCATTTTAAGCCATAAGGCTAACTGCAAATTGTCGTAGCCTTAGCATATTTGGATTAAGACATTTTGCCACTAAATAAAAATGTACTTGAGGGTACGACATTCTATTTATATTAAAATATAACTGATTTACTTTTTTGAGAGATATGGTATTTTAACATTGTTGTATGTAGCCCACAAGTCTAAAAATGTAAATAGCTTGATTTTGCCAAATTTGTGATTTACGACATTTTACCATTTAATGGACGATATATAATGTATGACTATTTTATCTGTAATGTATTTCCATGTGGGTTGGCTACCATGTGTGGTGATATAATAAATTATCTGCTTTCCATCATGCCCCATCCTAGTAATAGATTAGCTCCATGTCAAATTACAAATAATTCTATTTTGTGTGACAAATCCTGATATTGAACATTTACATTTATAACAGTCACATGAATAATTGGTTCGTTTATATATGAATTTAAGATTAAATCATTTGGATGCAATTTTAAGTTAGTCAATTTATCCAGATAATACTTTTCAGAGATTACAGATACCCCTGCACCTGTGTCTACTTCAAACGGAATTTCTTTCCCTCCCACCTGAACATTTATTCTAAAAGGTTCCACTCTTTCACGCTTCTCACCAAGCTGATTTTTAGATAACCCATATAAATTTGAAATGTCATCGATGTTTTCATCACTATTGTCATCTAACACACCCAACTCCACAAAATGTTTATTACTATCATACTTTTGTTTCTGTGAGATTTGCTAGAAATCGTATGAGTAGCCCTATTATAAGTGTTTGACTTACCCAACTGTTTCAATCGACACACCTTTTGCAAATGAACTTTCTTCTCACATACACGGCATTCATACGGTTTATAATGACATTCATTTTTTAAATGATCGTTTCTTCCACAGCAATAACACCTCACTTCTCTGGTACTGAATTTTCTTTCTTCCTTTTTCAACATTTGAAGAATTTGTGATTGACGATCAACTGTTCCACCGGTGTTATGTCCAAAGGACAGTGACGCTGCATCCTTCTCGGCTGCCTCCAAAGAGGTTTAAATCAGCACTGCCTTCTCGTAGTCTAGTTGTCTCTCCGCTAGAAGTCGTTGCTTAATAGAGCTGCTTCTCAATCTACTTACAAGACGATCCCGTATATAATCAGATAATGATTCTTTAAACTCGCAATGCTTTGACATTTGTTTTAAGTTAGCGATATAATCTTATACACTTTCATGCTCATGCTATGATCTTAAACTAAATTTATACGTTTCGGCAATAAACGATGGTTTAGGATATAAGTGTTCTTGGATAATTTTAATTAGATCCACATAGCTTTTTGTTGACGGCTTGTCAGGTGTACAAAAATTTCGTAAAAAATTAAAAGTTTTCACGACTACTACTGTCAGTAACGTAGTTACTCTCTTCTCATTAGTTATACTATTACATTCGACCAATAGTTTGAATCGCTCCACATATGACGACCAGGTTTCTTCATTACTGTCGAAACTACTCATGTTTCCTATGACCACCATTTGTGTTTTTATGGTTGATTTTTCATAGACCACACCCTAAAATATTAAAACCCCTAAATGTTCTCGGAGTTGCCTCAAGTCTGTTGTGTATACGTTTTCAATTGAAGATTTTTTTTTATTTAGTTCTATAATTAAATTAATTCAATAAACTTTTAATGCTGGACTTCCAAATAGCCAGGGATATGTTACACCATAGTTTGTTTTATCCTCGTCGCCAATATGCTACATCCGTATCATGGTAAGGATGGCTTGAATAAGAACACGACTTACTTGAATTAATTTTACTGCTTGAGTGAATGGTTTGGTCGGGAACACGCTATCGATAATATTCCCGATAGACATTTAGGATGGGGCATGATGGGAAGCAGATAATTTATTACGTCACCACACATGGTAGCCAACCTACATGGAAATACTTTACAGTATCAAAGGAAATAAAATGTAAATATGTTGTTACTTTTTATGTTTAAACTACAGAAGAAGCTAGAGGCTAACTAACATTATTTTTCTGTTAAATAAAAATATAGGTATTTTATATACCGTAACTTAAGTTTTTGAATTTCCTAAAGTGACATCATATTCTAAAACAGAAATATATCTTATGCAGCAAAATATTATATTTTAAACTAAATAGAAACTTTTGGAATAAATACATTATTTTTAAAATTTTGATTACAAGGAAAAAAATCTAGAATTTAGGACTTTTACATGTTATGTTATTTTATTAAAATTATTCTGAGCCATAAAATCTCTTTTCATATTGGATATTGACACCCTAAGCGCTGATATCGTAGAAATCTCACGACGATTTTTAATACCTAAGCTGTTTCCTTATTTAGGTACATTTTTTTAATCTCTGGCAAATATAAATGCAAAACCATTTGTTGAGTTGTTTTTTATTTATTCTCTAATGATAATTTAAATTATTCTTTGTTGCCATATAGCCATAATAAATTTTAAATCGAAATTTCTTATATTGGTTGAAAGGAAACATAAGTAACACATAATTATATCGAAATCAACTGGGGCTAGAGAAGCCAACTGAATAGAATTGGGCAAGTCAATGACAAGAGGTTGCTCACTAAAAATCATGTATTTGAATAAAAAACTAGACATTAACAAGTAGTGAGGACGTATACCAAAAAAGATAGTATAGTTTATCAAACACATTTTTGGGTAAAAAATAGGTCTTGTAAACTAACTATGTTTACTTTAAAAAAACCAATCGGACAACATAAATTTTCACAAAGTAGGAAAGAATGTTATGACATCAATATTTTGAAATAAATGTCTTTGGAAAGCAAAGCCATACTTTCAGAAAACTTATTTTTGGAATAGTGCAAAAAGAGGGTGAAATTTTACTTTTTTATAATTTTATATTACCATGAATGAGATTTTTTTTATTATATTAAAAACAATATCCACTTTTTAAATATAACAAAATTAATATTGTAAATATATATATATATATCTTACAGGCATAAATAAAATTAAAACCAAATTTAACTGAATCACCACAGGAATGTAAGTTCAAACTAGTTGAATTGTTACAACATGGCACCAATTCAGTATTTCAATATGTATCATAACTGCTGATATTTTTATAAACTATCCCAATCCATAAAAATGTAACCTTACAGGTCAACATAATTTTCATGACATTTTGGAATCCTGAAATATCTTGCTCTGAACTAAACTACTGTAGGCTCTTAACACCATTTTGATCCTCCATTTGGTTGTATGGGTCCTATTGCTGCTACCTTCTCATAAAAATACAGGTATGTAAAATTATGTTAGTACTTAGAAATTTTTTTATTGTACCTAATTAAATGATCATTTATTAGATTGTAAACTGGTAACTTATGTGAAATATTATGTAGAGGTCAGAGGTGTAAGATTTCAACTTGTCCATTGTTATCAACACACAACAGCAAACAATTGAAAGTAGGCTACATCTAACACCCCAATCCATAATTCTGTGGGAATAAATATCGCCACATTCTTAATTCTTTCCTGGAGTTAATTGGTATTCTAAACGTTGATGCTACAGTTGTTCTTTCAATATAGGTACTCCAGATCATTAGAAATGGAGGTTATTAGCCCCGCGTGAATCTTGCTAACCATCTTGGTGTAAATGTGTCGTCTAGGAAATCACAAAAACTATGACCAAAATGTACAGGTGCACCGCCCTGGTGAAAATACCTCGCAAGTGTATTATCGGAGGAAGTTCATTGGTGGCGTAGGACTACAACTTGAACTTTGTATAAATCTGGGGTGTCACTAGAGTAAGATCCAACTACACCAGCAGCGGTAACGTAGGCCTACACAGGATGATCACCTTAGAGGAGGCTTGTTTGTGCTCACAAATCACACATGGTGTTTTTGCTCTCGAGCAAGTCGATAAAAGTAACTTTTTTACTAGCAAGTCACTAAAAACCACATTTTCATCATTTTTTATTGTCATTGAAGTTCATAATTATATTTTTTAGGTCCAGTTTTGATTGTAATTTATTTCACTATTGATTCCCCATCAGGGTCTAGAATGTTCTCCCGTCAGCCGAGCGCCCAGTGGGTGCATGGTGCACAGTTACCAGCCATTAAAGCGCTCTCTATGTTTCCTATCTCAATGTGCATCGTGTTATCTTTTAAGGAGTAACTTGGAGTGATCCTATTGGGGGAATATTGTTACTATTTGCCATCTTTGTGTGAGCAGTATCTTCTTTTAAATCCATAGTAGCCTTGTACTATTGTTGACTTTTAAAGTAGTAGTTTTAGTAGACTACTGCAGGTTGACTTGTTTGCTTTGAGTTTATCAGCGGAGAAGTAAAATTATAAAAAAGAGTGCTTTCTAAAAACTTATTATAATTGATGTTATTATTTACTCCAAATGGGTGAGAAGTTTATTAAATGATGAATAGTTTGTCAACGTTTATAACTGGAGCCCTAGTGCGATCAAAGGTTTGCTTGTCTATAAGTCACAGCAGAGCAGATGTAGAGTGAATTCTAGAGCACTAGAGCCCCAGTTGACCATTTTGTTTAGTACGATGAAATACCGGAACAACCCAGGGGGCAGTTTACCCCTGTAGGGAGACAGAACAAGCCGGGAATACCCGGGCTATGTTAGCAACAGGTATATCTTAGGTTCAACCAGCGAGAGAGAGAGAGCTTGACAAATTTAGAGAAGGACAAAGATAGATTATATCTTTTGTTTGTTTGGATGGAAATAGTGTTTGGGGGGTTAGCTTGCCAAGGTCCACTATTAACGTGCGCTCAGCCTCTCTGTTGTTAGCAACCAAACAGCAAGTAGAGATTACAGGGGTTTTAAAACTAAGGAGGGTAGATCCATCCAACCAATGCTCTGGAGCTTCACATCTCTGAACAAGATCATTTTTGGAACATTGGTTCTATTTATTAAATAGATGAAAAATATGAAATTTCAATTTTTTTTTTTACATTCAATTTTTGAGTTAATGGCTTTCAAAGTGTTGGAATTCGCGTGATTTTGGCAGCATTTTAAAATCTTCAAATGGCTCTATCTCAAAAACTATAAGACCTAGAGAGGTGGACTGTGTAGTATTCTCTTCAGGATTTTACAAGCTTTAATATGACGTTCAACTTGACCATATTTAACAATTTAATTTTTTTCCTAAAGAATTTTTGTTATATCTCAAAATTGAAATTTTTAATTTTTTTCTAAAAAATATATTTTATTTATACTCCTTTTGGGGGCACATGTACCAAATTTGAAGATGGGATCATGTTGTAATAAATAATTGTACCACAGCAAACTCACCCAGAACGAGGTGTATCATGAACCTTTAAGTGGTGTTAATTCAAGAGAACATTAAAGGAACTTTAAACAGAGATAAATTTAATATTTATCTTTTGCACTTTTACAGTAGTAAATATGAATATTTTCAAAAGAGTTTATTTAATAAATATAATTTCCATAAAAAAGTTACTAAGATTAGTTATTTAATTTGTATAATTCAACACTTGTTCAAAATTTTGCTAATTGATTCAATAATAAATGCTAATTGCACATTCCTCTCTATTTTTTTTTATTATAGTATTTTATTATTTAGGCTATAGTTTGTATAGTAATGAGTAAACTTTTAAAAGTCTTAGAATAATAGTATACAAGTATACAATATTTTAAATCTAAAATCATTCTAACATATAATTTTTATAATTTCCCACTCCTGCTCTGATATTGGGACTCATTTCCTGTCCTTGTATAGTAAGGTGATTGCAGTCCATCCCTGACTCTGGCCCTCACACTAAACTCTACTGCAGTTGAACCCTTAGAGGTATCTTGTTACCTTTTATCATAAACTGAGTGCTCATGTAGAATATAAGTGCATTTTTAGACAGTTAATTGATAGGTAAATTAGGAGCAATATAAAAAAAAATGATGAATGAAAGGCAAAAAACCCTCTCCCCCTAATGAAATGATTTATTGTTATGCTTCAACGAAGATACACCAAGTCCCAGACTAGCAACAAGATTGGGTAACTTGGTGGTCTAGGGGTAAGATATCAGACTTCTTTGCTAGGGGTGTGGGGTTCAATCCTCGGTCCCGGCACAGATTTATCTGAGTGCCAAACCCTTTATTCACCTCTTACAAGACGTGTATTAATCACGACTTGTGAATGTGAGGAATGCCAGGCCTCCACCGTGGTTCGGATTCCACGTTAAACTGTAGGTCCTACATTTCATCTCACAATCACCCTACCATAACACATTAGCCGAACAGGTAGTAAGACGCGGTGTTGATAATAATAATAAAAATATTATAGTTTCTAGGGTGATATTGCGGGCATGCTCAGTTCAAATATATATAATGAAATATAAATGATCACATATCAACCTAAATAAACAATTAATTCCACTAGAACTAACACCACTCGACCTAACACCACCAGACCTAACACCACCAGACCTAACACCACCAGACCTAACACCACCAGACCTAACACCACCAGACCTAACACCACCAGACCTAACACCACCGGACCTAACACCACCGGACCTAACACCACCGGACCTAACACCACCGGAGCTAACACCACCAGACCTAACACCACCGGACCTAACACCACCAGACCTAACACCACCAGACCTAACACCACCGGACCTAACACCACCAGACCTAACACCACCAGACCTAACACCACCGGACCTAACACCACCGGACCTAACACCACCGGAGCTAACACCACCGGAGCTAACACCACCAGAGCTAACACCACCAGACCTAACACCACCAGACCTAACACCACCAGACCTAACACCACCAGACCTAACACCACCGGACCTAACACCACCGGACCTAACACCACCGGACCTAACACCACCGGACCTAACACCACCAGACCTAACACCACCGGACCTAACACCACCAGACCTAACACCACCGGACCTAACACCACCAGACCTAACACCACACACTATGCCCTTGTTCCATGAAATATGGTAGCGAGGAAGAGGGCTGCGTTGTGTAAAAATGTGGAAACATGTGTTATCATGTGCTATCATTTTGTTTGATCATATTCCATGCGTTGTGCACCCTCTCCTCATGATATAACAATAAGGAATTGTTCCCTCGTGTGTTAACATATGATGTTCGATGTTCGATGCAGTGTGCATCCAGCCTCAGTTATCTTTTAGGGAGATTCTTAATTTTGGCATTAGAAATATCTCTTCTGTCTACAAACCTTTTGTTAAATATTTAAACTTAATACATATTTGGGTTTAAGATGAATTTAATAAATTGACACACAATCTAAATCTAATAAGTGACAAAATATATTAATATAATTGATATTGATATAGGTAGTAAGTTAAAAAACTATTGTACTGTTTGAATTATAAACTTAGTAATATTAGCAATAAAATAGAATTAGTAATATTTATGAAAATATTTCTTCCGTGTCTGAGAATAAAGTCGATATAGAATTTCTTAATATTCAGGGGGATTAAAAGTCTACTGGCCTATTGCAATATGGCTGAATTTCTAGTAAAATAAATATTAAAAACTAGCCAAGTGACTTTTGGTTCTTAATTTGGTAATTTTACTCTAAACTTTGCCTATTAATAGTAAGATGAAATATAATATACTGTTGTTAGAATTTAAACAATGCTGAAATTAACCAAATACAACCTAAGGCTAGAAGATTCTCATTAAAGTAATTGCATTGTCAGATATAGAAGAGAACTGGTTCCCCTTTACTCTTATCACTGACGAATCAAATATCTATTCACTTACTTATTCATAACTGGTACAATCATTCTACTTTCAAACCTAGTTTTAGTATAATTTAACTAATCTCAGTTTCTGTTTCTAGTTCGAACACAATGCAGGATGAACGGCCAATCAAACACACACTCGTGGGTCGAGTCTACACAAAACTACCTCTCACAAATGCTAAGGCCTTGTTTAAGTTATTTACCGTTCACTCAACGACAACATCAAGTTCATCCGGAGATGGACAAACCAGCTAACAGTAAGTTTGTGCGACTAACTTCTCAACGACGCGTGAGAGTCGTGCACATAGTGAACAACAACACGACAGAATGTGCCCGCGTGATGCGGTTGTCTGAAATAAACGTAAGAAGATCTAACATCTCAACAGACCACAGTGATAACAGGTGTCCTAGTCTTATCAGTGCAAGAACAATGCAATCCAATTGTTCAGAAACTCTGGAGGATTACTGGTTCACGCGATGGAGTCGACCACTTACATCTTTCGATAGTTGCAATTGTTCTTTTAGGAAGTCCGGCCTGTCGTTAATGAGAGATTCCAAATTTTCAAAACGCATCATTATTGAGTCAAAAGAAAATGTTCATGAAATTAATGTTAGTGGCAGTGTAAAATCTAGTAGAAAAAGATTTGTGGGAAATATTTCTCTTCTCGAAGACTATGTTGAGAATTTACTTCACAAGACACTCACTGAAGTGTTTGTGCAGTTGTCGAAACATAAAAACATTTCAGGCAGTTTTGACATTCATTCAGAAAAAAGTTCTTTGAAGATTCAAAATAGCACCGATGTAACTGTAGGGTGTATTAATCCATCGTTTGTAGGGTCAGGGAGTGACCCAGACGTGTTGGGTTTTGAGGGTTTGACCCAAATATTTCAGGTGGAGCAAGATGGGATCCTAACTTGTGAAACTAACGACACCAACTCTCTATGCTCTGATTATGTCTCCTCATGCCTCGTCTCAAAAAACATATCAAAATGGTCAAACGGAGTACAAAAAACACTCGAGCCTTATTATTTTCGAGGAAGACAAACGCGAAAGTGCGCACACAGTACTGTTAGCAACTTTATCAAACCCAAATGATGCAGCATCGCAAACCAAAGAACTCACAAACAGCACAAATCATATCAGTAAAATGGGAACTAAACCAAGTAGAGAAGCTGATGAAGTCAATATCGAGGAAGAATCTCAAAATGTAAATGTCGAAATAAGAAAAAAGAAGTGCACTCATGATAATAAAACAAAACTGGTGAGTAGCCACCACTCTTTTTGTTAATATAGTGCAATTGTTGTAACATTTGAAATGATTGTATTCATAGACCATGCATTATTACTATTGTGTTGGCCTATTTAACTGTAGAAAGAGAAGGATAATAATTAACTAGTATTTGCCTAGAGCAGGGTGTCAAATCACGGTTTATTGAACCCTTGTTTTCATGGTAAGTCTCTAGCACGTATGACACTTCTGGTCATCTACTTGTGAAGTGTACTGCATCACATGTGATGTCATCAGTCGTCAGAACAGCTATCATTTTACCCAGCCCCCCCAAAAAAACCTATTATATTTTGCATAAAAAGGAATTGTCTAATCAATTTTTGAAAATTATTAGTCATTCTGTTGAAAACCTTTTGGTTCAACCCCAATAATACATTGATTTGTAAGGTGTTATACACAATTTTTGAAATTACAGATTATATACAATAGACTTCGATATAATATTGTAACAAGATTAGAGTCTGGCAGCGGGACCGGCGCGTTCCCGTTGTTGTCCCTTGTATCTGCGCTCCTTGTTCTCTCTGTCTCCCTCCTTGTCTAGCATGTAGGTAGCGACCTTATCGCTTGACTGGGGGATTAGAGGGGCCGAGGGAGTGTGGGGGGGAGGACGGAGACTCATCTAGAGGGGTCTGGATCCTTTTTATTCTAGAAGTGGATGATTCCAGACCCTCAGCTCTCACCACCCCTATAAATACAAGCTCAGCGGTAGCCTCAGGGCAGTTCTTGGCTCGCGACTGAAGAGTCCGGGAGTTCGCGTGGCGCGTGCCGCGGTAGTGTGTACGGCATGGGAGTGGACCGGCGTGTCCAGTGTGCGGACCGGCGTGTCCAGTGAGCGGACCTGCGTGTCCAGTGTG
>CABFOW010005869.1:24154-37783 GCA_902141385.1 Timema californicum
TCAGTGTCACTTTCTTCATTAACATTGTTCTTTTCAACAGAGCTATCAGTGTAACTTTCTTCATTACCATTGTTCTTTTCAACAGAGTGATCAGTGTCACTTTCTTCGTTAACATTGTTCTTTTCAACAGAGCGATCAGTGTCACTTTCTTCATTACCATTGTTTTTTTCAACAGAGCGATCAGTGTCACTTTCTTCATTAACATTGTTCTTTTCAATAGAGTGATCAGTGTCACTTTCTACATTACCATTGTTCTTTTCAACAGAGTGATCAGTGTCACTTTCTTCATTACCATTGTTCTTCTCAACAGAGCGATCAATGTCACTTTCTTCATTACCATTGTTCTTTTCAACAGAGTGATCAGTGTCACTTTCTTCATTACCATTGTTCTTTTCAACAAAGCGGTCAGTGTCACTTTCTTCATTACCATTGTTCTTTTCAACAGAGTGATCAGTGTCACTTTCTTCATTACCATTGTTCTTTTCAACAGAATGATCAGTGTCACTTTCTTCATTAACATTGTTCTTCTCAACAGAGCGATCAATGTCACTTTCTTCATTAACATTGTTCTTTTCAACAGAGTGATCAGTGTCACTTTCTACATTACCATTGTTCTTTTCAACATAGTGATCAGTGTCACTTTCTTCGTTAACATTGTTCTTTTCAACAAAGCGGTCAGTGTCACTTTCTTCATTAACATTGTTCTTTTCAACAGAGCTATCAGTGTCACTTTCTTCATTAACATTGTTCTTTTCAACAGAGCTATCAGTGTCACTTTCTTCATTAACATTGTTCTTCTCAACAGAGCGATCAGTGTCACTTTCTTCATTACCATTGTTCTTTTCAACAGAATGATCAGTGTCACTTTCTTCATTAACATTGTTCTTTTCAACAGAATGATCAGTGTCACTTTCTTCATTAACATTGTTCTTCTCAACAGAGTGATCAGTGTCACTTTCTTCCACTTTGGCAACAGTTTTTATTTTTGCATCATACTCCTTTGATGTGATTACTTTAGAATCCACTTTTGTTCTGCTTAGTTTTTGGAGGGAGTTTCATTATTTTAACTCTGCTGAGAAGTAGACCCTCAAATGAACAGTTGGAAAGTCTGGGTGGTCTGTGGGTAAAGTGTTTGCCTCAGGACCCGATGTTCATGGGTTCAAACCCAATCAGCCATCGGTCCCAGGTTGATTGTGGCGTGTAAGAGAACCCTGACAGTTACGTGAACGTACCTTTCACAGCAAAACTAGCAGGCCCTCTCACTCTCACTCCTAGACATTCTTGTGGGCTGATAAAATCAGTTGGTTCAGAAAGTAAACTTTAAATACTATTAAAACAAATTGTAAATAGTAGCCGAACTTTCTAATGTAAAATGGCTGAGGATAGATCTAGGCCAAACAAGGTTGATGGCTGAGGATAGATCTAGGCCAAACAAGGTTGATGGCTGAGGATAGATTCAGATTGGTGCGTTAGACTTGGTTGAGGGTTGAAATAGGATAAAGGGGAAGAACCTGAGGGAAAGATAAATTTGGATTTTGACTGGATCCCGTCTCTTGTTTGTATTATATTGATCTGAATACAATATGGCCTCACACATAATACAAGGGATGTATTTGTAAGTAAAGACCGTTTTGCAATAAAACAGGAACTATTAAATATTTTTGGGTAATTTTTTTAATCCGAATCAGGTGACCTGGTGGTCTAGGGTTAAGGTATCGGACTTCTGTGCTGGCGTCCGGGGTTCAATCCTCGGTCCCGACACAGATTTATCTGATTACCAAACCCTTCCTTCACCTCTGACAAGACATCTTGTGAATGTGAGGAATGCCAGGCCTCCACCGTGGTTTGGATTCCACGTTAAACTGTAGGTCCTTCATTTCATCTCACAATCACCCTACCATTACACATTAGCGTAAGTGCGTATAACCCGAACGGGTAGTAATACGCTGTGCTAATAATAATAATAATAATAATAATAATAATAATAATAATTTAATCCGATTCTACATACCTTCAGCTACTTTTCAACATAGTTTCCGCTGTTATTTAAACATTTGTTGTATCGTGAGATAAGTTTTTGTAGACCCTCGTCTGCCACCAGCGAGGAAAGCCATTCCTAAACCGTTGCCTTTGTGGGAATGCTTGCCGGCGAGGAACCTTTTCAGATGCAGGAAAAGATGATAGTCACTAGGTGCGGACGTTTATTCTGTATTGCGCGGCAAAGTTTCTTCAAGGTCAGATGATCCGCAGCTGTGTTTGTTGTTGTTATCACACACGTGTGAAGAACAAACGCGCAGGATTTCAAAAGATATGGGCAAGCATTCCCACAAAGTGAAAACTACAGTTTAGGAATGGCTTTGCTCGCTGGTGGCAGACTTGTATACAAAAATAAGTTTTTAAATGACGTTCTGGAGGTCGAGGAAAGAGGACAATAGTTTGCAGAATCTAAGAGTACAGCTTTAGGTCATTACCAGCCTGCTGTGAATACTATAAAACCCTCAACCGTGGCTGAAACTTATAATAAACCAGACAAATAGATTTGAAACTAAAGAGAGTATGTTGTAACCATGGGAGACATTGAATTGTGGCTGGAAGCCGACAAGATGATCTGAGCTATATTTTGACTAAGAAGGAAACTGTCGAGTGTGATGTCAGCAGAAAGTTCTTAAGAGGACAACAACAGTGGACCAACTTCAAAAGTTGATGAAATCAAAGAACACCTCAATCTTGTCATCAAACAAATTAAGAGCAAGAATATCCGGCTATTACGAACACTTAAGATACCTGCTGGAAATATGTGCTAATGGAAACAACACAAGACGAGCAGTTTTGTAAACCTGTTAGTGTGTCATGTGATGAGATTGTGGATAAACCAACACCCTCGGGTTCGAAGTAAAGTCATATTATGTACGTAAGATACATATTCATTTCTTTCCTATGGATTATTTTTCACCTGTATTACTTTAAAGGTAAAATAAATATGGTTTGTTTCTGTACAGGTAGCTTCCATCGTACCTTGCCTTATTTTATAGGATATTTATTTTCAAATCTGGTCTTTCATTAACCTGAAGAACTTTAAGCCCCAATTATTCCGGACTAATGAGGTTTATTTAGCCCCTTGAACTACATACTATCCAAAAGCTGTAATAAGTCAGTCAATCATGTCCTGTGCTAACTTTTTACTATAACCCCCATTTCCTCTGCATATTTAACTTTGTACGAATCCAAGAGCATTAAATGTCCTTCACAAAACAAAACAGGGTTAGTCTTTCAACTTCCTTTGAAGGCAGATAAAGATATGAGGACATATTTTCAACTTTATCAAATATTTTAAACAAACTGTGTAACGCGCAACTCTATAATACATCTACATATTTATTGTTGCATTATTTCATCTGTTCACATTCTTTATACATCACCCTTCACACTTTACCTTGCCGAAAATTGAACATCAACACCTTCATCAATAATGACCAAGTACCTTAATGCTACTTACTACCCAGTCACTGATACAGGGGTAGAATTATACTTATATAGTATAATGTACAATTATACTAATTATTATACTTTATCACTTGCAAAAATTACTACCAAACATGAAATAAAGTATATAATCTTTACTCTCAAGTATTTGGCCATAAGGTTCTTTTTTTGGCATCACCTATTCTAGATGCAGTCTAGGTGCCGCGGTGGCGAGGTACAGATGCGAGCAGGTGGGTCAGCTCGTACTGATAAGTGGCGGAGGTCCAACTCCACTGGCCCCACGGACCGCTGACAGCAAGACTCCTGCCCTACCGTTCTGTCTCCAGATCTGCTTGAAACCTTTGCTCATGTGTGGATTTAGGAGGTATTCAACCCCATGATACTAAACTACCTCTGCTCATGTGTGGATTTAGGAGGTATTCAA
Source organism: Timema californicum (assembly GCA_902141385.1). Classification (NCBI taxonomy): domain Eukaryota; kingdom Metazoa; phylum Arthropoda; class Insecta; order Phasmatodea; family Timematidae; genus Timema; species Timema californicum. Next base: position 28,062 of record CABFOW010005869.1, read on the forward strand.
CCCCATGGTACTAAACTAGCTCATGAGGAACATGTGGCAGGGAGAGTGTCCCTCGAGAACTATAACAGTCATACAGTCAGTTTAGTGTTAAATTACTGGTCTGGGGTCTGGTTGTTCATCCTATAATTTTATTATAAATGGTTTTGAACTACCAATAAGCAGTATCAAAGCTCTAAAACAAATTTCACTTGAAAAATGTTTTTTTTAAGGATTCAAGTCTCAAAGTCTCAAATTCTCAAATTCCGAATATCCTTGAAGGATGTGAGTTTCCATCCCTAAACAGAACATTATATTTCTTTCGCCTGAAATCTCTCTCTATTGTTTAGAAAGATATCAACACAAACGTGGTCTTTATAAACTCAAATAATCAATTATTATTATTATTATTATTATTATTAGCACCGCGTCTTACTACCCGTTCAGGTTATACGCTCTTACGCTAATGTGTAATGGTAGGGTGATTGTGGGATGAAATGGAGGACCTACAGTTTAACGTTGAATCCGAACCACGGTGGAGGCCTGGCATTCCCCATATTCACAAGATGTCTTGTCAGAGGTGAAGGAAGGGCTTGGTAATCAGATAAATCTGTGCCGGGACCGAGGATTGAACCTCGGCCGCCAGCACAAATAATTAAATAAACTGTACAAAAACAGGAAAGCTGAGTCAAAGGCGAGGAGAAGTTTATGTGAGAGTGAGGGAGGAATAATTGATGGACTCTGAGATGAAAGGGGGGAGGGAGGAGGTGAATCCTGGTTCTCTGTCCGACTCATAGGCTCATTCACTACCATACATCTAAGCGTCCTGTTTTGATTTCCGACATGGCAGAAATTGTTATCTTTTTTTTTTAAATGGAGTCTTTCTCTTTCACAGTAATAAATTGTCATGAATTTAGACCGTGACAAAGTGCTAACCTTTAGCTCTATTTCAGATGCATGCTTATTTTTTTTTCAATAAACTGATGACATTTTTGTTTCTAATAATTCACGTCTGGTTGTCCAAATAGCGAATAAGCCTGCCGTTGTTATAGAAATGCCATATAAAAGAGCAGATATTGGACAGTTAAAGGTTTTATTGCCAAATTATTTTCTCCAAAATAAGTGTCAATACATTACATATTATATGAAATAAAGTTTGTTTAGTAAGTTATAATATGTCATTCATTCTTCCTTCACCTCTGACAAGACATCTTGTGAATGTGGGGAATGCCAGGCCTCCATCGTGGTTCGGATTCCACGTTAAACTGTAGATCCTCCATTTCATCTCACAATCACCCTACCCATTACACATTTGCGTAAGTGCGTATAACCTGAACGGGTAGTAAGACGCGGTGCTAATAATAATAACAATAATAATAATAATAATAATAATATGTCATTAAATAAATATTATAGAATTGTAGAAGATGAAGCACACATAAAGTAAAAACTACCAACCTACACTTACAAACACTTATATGTTTGGATGCTACATGACATCTTCCTCCGGAAGTAAATGCCATGTGTTACGTAAATATTGAAGTGTTTGAAAGTGAAAAAAGGTTTTCCTTAAAGAGTTATATTATACATTCACATCCATTGTAAAGTGTTCCATATTGCTTTAGATGGTGTTGTACTTTTTACACCGTTACAAACACTTAACGACGAAGGTATCTGTTCGACACTGAGAGAACCAGACAACCTTCCTGCATAAAACTACCACGTGTAGTTGGCTAACCTGTATTAGACTGGATTCTGTCACAACCAAAATGGCTTATTTGAGTATCATTGTTAACCATCGTATATAATTGCTTGCTAATATAATATAAGGATAATTTTTTTAAAGTGTGTTCTACACCCAAAATAATCACCGAGGGAACTGCTAGTCTGATGGAGAAAAGCTTCATATTCACTCTCTTTCTGTTGACAAATCTCCTCATTCTCAGTTATGTCTGCAGGGGGTGTGCTGGGGTGAGATGGAGCTACTGACAACCTCGACTAACAGCGTTGCCAAACTTGCCTTATATTTGAGGGGGGGATTGACCAAACCAAACGAATAGAAACCATGCAGTTCCCTCGGTGATAACTAGTGTTAGTATTATCTCTCTTGGGCACAAAGTGTTTACAATAAATACTGTCGGTCATGTGCTTAGCGGGGGAAGGAAGAATATATAGAGGTAGATATGAATACACTATTCCCTATTGGATACGAAGGGAGGACATGTAAGACCAAGGGATGCCACTAAAGAAGCAGAACAAATTGACACAGTAGACACATTTTTAGGAATAATGAAAATAAATGAAAATTAGTGTTGATAGAAAAAAATTGCAGATAGCCATCTTGTATGTGCTGAGGACAAACAAACTCCAAAGGAGATGATAGAGACATCAAAGGGAGACAAAGAGTTGTGAGTCAGTTGTACCTTTGCGAGAACTTTCACAACTTGAATCAAATGTTGTGGAGATTATAGAAACCGACCTCTCTGACACTGCCAAAATGATTTGGAAGCTGTACACCCACCATACTCGCAATGGAATTTACAAAGGGATGATATGTCGCGTGTTAAAATAGAGACGATCAAATCTTACAACCGTGGGAAAATGAGCCACAAAACAGTTGACTGTAAATATAAAATGAAGCTGTATTGTAAAAACAATCAGTACACAACACTCCAAGTGGCGCCATAAAGATAATTTACGTTGTTTAGAAATAAATTGCAGAAAACTCTTGGTTGAGTAAAAGCCAACACGGCCAACAGATGTTGTACGGTATTTAGACAGTGGTGCAGTTTATCACATGATCATTGGCCAACAGATGTTGTACGGTATTTAAGACAGTGGTGCAGTTTATCACATGATCATTGGCCAACAGATGTTTGCTTGCTACAGGTTACAGGGCACCTGCTTTTGGTAATGGGAAGATTATTTATCCAGTTCATGGCCAACAAAGACATACAACTATTTAAGATGCATATGTGCCAGGATTGAGAAATAATTTATTTTTTGTAACCAAAATTGAAAGCAAGTACCAAAAACTCATGATAGAAGATGTTGTTTGTGAGAGACCCAAGGAATAACTGTAAACACGCCACTGGAATAGGGCAAGATGAACTTTGTATGGTCAGTACTAAACATAAAGAAGTGGCAACTTTGATCAGAAATGTGCAAGATCTACACCTTTGGCAAGAGCATAACTAGAGCTGATGGAACATTAGAAAATGTAGTGCCCAGAGCATGTGCCCAACCTGCCCAACCTGCCTCACCATAGTTACACCACTGGTTTGCCCACTTTGATCGAACCAAACCATGGTGAATGCAATAACCATCTTCACCAATACAAACATGGGTTTGTTGGTGAATGGCAAACAGACTCGTTTCCCCTACAAACACAACCTGGAGCACAAATCAACGCATCTGTTGAAACTCATTCACAGCGACATGTGTGCGAGTATCATGGAATAACAAGCGTTAGTTGCTGATGACTACACCCACTTTACAACCATTTCTCTTATGGAACATGCGAGTGAAGTGTGTGATTACTTTGTAAGGTATGAAGCAATGGCAGGAGCACATTCTAATATCTAGTTGTAGAATTTCAAAATTGCATTGTGGCACTGGCTGCGGAGAGTAACTATTAAATAAATGTCAACTGTTTTGTAACCACAAGGGGATAGTTGTGAGAAAGGTAACTACTAGATGGCTAGCTGACTACGAGGTAATGAACACTGCACTAGATGCTGAAAGGTATGTGAAAGACCTGCCTCAAGGATATCAAATACCGCAGTGACCGCAGGAATTAGGAAGACACAATAAAAGATGCACTAAGAAGTAACCAAATGTGAGCTCTGGTCTCTTTAACTCATTACAAATAAATAGTCGTTCAAAATTAAAAGGAATTCTAAAAATAAAGTAGTTAAATATAACAGGTTTCATATTCGTTGAATTGAAAAATGACTTGTGGACACAGGAGTCGAACTCGGGACCTTTGGCTCAGTACGCCACTGCTCTAACTATTGACCAGTGTAATTATCTAGTGCGGACATTTAGATGCAGCTATAACCGTGATTAACTAATATAATAGCTTAGCTATTTAATACGTCATAACAGGCTCGACAAAAGCCTGGTTTTGACTACTGAGAAACCAAGCTCTCAACTCCGCAAGCTATTCTCGCGATAGCCAACTGTATGGATCCAACAATCCATCAAGTGTCAGTCCTCCTACAAGCAAATCTCAAAACATGAAGTTTACATGGAGCAGCCCAAACTCAAGCTCAACCAATCTCTAAACGGGTCGAGACAATCATCACAAGTTAATGGAACGAGAGGTTCACCTTAGGTCTCAATCGTTGTGGAGCCTCTTACTGCTTATGCACTATGGTAGCTAAAACGAATCTCATTTTCTTATTACCTTGGATGGATGACAGCTATAATCTGATCTAGACGACTAACCATGTGATTGCATTGCTGGACCTGCTTATCATCAGACTCACACAGATATACTTATCTTATAAATTGGTTGCTCAGGTTTACTTATAGTTAAAAGAAAGGGGTTTCTGTCATCTGGTCGCATAATCTATAGGTAGACTAGACTCTGATCACCAGGAGATCAAGGTTCAAATCTTGGTCGAGTGTACTCAGGGGGATTTTCCATACTCTCTCTCCACACAATTGTGGGTACACTTCATCTTAAAATAACCTCTTAATCCCTAAAACCATTGGCATAGTTAGTACATAAGCGTATAGCCAGAATGGGTAGTAAGAAGGGATGTGTAACAGGTAGGAAGTGCAAAAAAACCCAACTAATGTAGTTGAGAAAATTTGTCTGTTGCTACACAATAATAACCAAACAAAGACAAAATGCATACTGAATTATCTACAGAGTCATAATAAAATCACCAAAATAATTAGTGGATAAATAAACATATTAAATAGATACATTTAACAGGGAAACACAATACTTTAGGTAAAACCTCACAAAATTATAAGCAAGTACTTGCACAGTTGACAAACATGGTTAGTCCGTTGTGTCTCTTGTTACATTATCTGGTAGAACACCCTCCACACAGTGTGTTTCCTGTGAACAACAGACTAAGCTCTTGGAAAGGACTGGGGGACACCGCAATAAACACTCTCATCTGTAAACCTAATATTGTGTGGTGTGCCTACTTTTAAAACAGTGTTCACTCCTTAGGAATATGTTGTATGCTCCGTGTGGTAAACACATCAACTCAAATGCTGCTGTAAGTGGGGGAGTGCCTCAGTACGTCCTCCAGCACATTGCCCACGGGCAAGACTGGCCCGAGGGGGACTCCACTTTCCACAGACGTATTTTGGTGCCGACATTGATAGTCCATGGCATGCAAGATCCATTTGTGACTTTGGTGCAAGAATGTGAGATGGAGAGGGTGAGTTGATAGAAACCTTCTTAACTTAGTCACTGGACAGGGATAATTAACTAAGCAAGGTGAAGTAAATTATAGATTTACTAGAGTCGGGCTCACTCAACTATCTCCAATCTACCTTTAATTCAGAATCCGTATCTTGGTAAAAATATGAATACAAGAGGAAATATAATATAATATAATATAATATAGTAACTAAATGTTAACATTCTTTTTTTTATAATCCAGTCACTATAACAGTCATACATTCAGTTAAGTGTTAAATTACTGGTCTGGGGCCTGGTTGTTAAGTTCACCCTATAAATATAAATGGTTCTGAATCTTCACTTGAAAAATTGAAAAACTAATATTTTTTTAGGATTCGATGCTCGGATCCTCGAATATCGTTAAGGATTTGAGGGATTCGAAGGATTCAAGGTACCATCCCTAATATTTATTATTTATTCAACTATAGTTTTTGAACAAAATAATAAAATCACTTTAAATATAAAATGGGACAAAGTTGTAAATTTCACCTAATATTAATAATAATAGTTCAGTGAGTCGGACACAATATGTGATAACCGCAAATTTAAATGTCATAGTTGGCCTAATAACCCTAAAACACATAGTATCATCTTCTCGTTAAGTTTACACGCAGTTGTCAATCAAACAGTTTGGTGTCCAGACACAAGTCGGACAAAGACAACAGTAGTACAAACTTGATGGCAATATTTTGTAAGCTTTTAATCGGTTTGCTAACGGGTCCGCTTAATTTGTCGATCTCCTATGTCAACATCATAAACGGTTTCCAGTTTGTGGCCAGGTCCGTTTAGTAAAATGCCTCCATCTTCCTCCTTTCCTCGTGAGGAAGGTGCTTTAATAGCATCGAAATATTGAAGTGTGTAAATTTGTGTCAGTGTCTTTTCTTTTATTTGTGTTCTACTTTTTTCCTAATACTTTATCGTTTTATTCATTACTAAATGTTTTTGCTCAATGCACTTTTTTCATACAAATTATGAAATACTTGATAAATATATTAGCGATAAAGATTTCCTCAAGTAACAAACTATAAAAACCAATATTAAGTGGGCCAGTATGATTTTATTTGTTGTGGATTTATAAGATATTAAAAATACATATACAGTGAAAACTGCCTTAAACGGAAACTTGTCTTGAACGGAAATATTTTATGGTCCCGTGACGTTAGGGTTGAAAAACGTGCTAAGTTCCCCGGATAAAACGGAAACTGTCTAACGCGGAAACGGAATTAAAAATAAGCCCTTATACAGGAAACTTCCAATGTTCCATTGGACATAATCTGAAAAAAATTTTGGCATCTTATACATTCCATAGGATTTTGTTTTCTCTAATTCTTCCTTTATATTATTATATATTATTAGGAGTTGAAATGTTAAGTCAGGTATATTTCTCCTTCATAGTTCTTTTGTTTGTTACCTTGCTCACAGAATTGTCGATTGTTATCTCTGTTCTTCCCAGTTTCTGTCTTGTCAATCACCGTCGTAATTCAGCTTTTAACCGTACAACATTACCTGTATTGAAATTCAATTGTTTGTCACTTCTGGAAATTTTACTCAATATGGACTCTAGGCCTGAAGTTTTGGTTTAGTCGGGCAGTTGTTATTATGGCTTCAAAGATAAGAGTTACTTGTGCTTGATCTAAACACGAGAGTAAAAGTGATTCATGCGAGTGAGCGAGATAAACGATCTGTTGAGCAGATCATGAAGATGTTTAGCGTCGGTAAAACTAAAGTGTACGAGATTCTAAATAACAAAACGGTAATTTTGAAGCGTTGGTAAAACTGTGCTAATGGAAAAATAAAAATAAAACTAAGGAAAACTGCAAATGAAGACATTAATGAAATAGTGTGGGAGTGGTTTGTTAGTGTTGGGGTGAAAAATCACCGGGTATCGGGTACAATGGTGCAGGAATTCGCTAAAAAGGTGGCTCAAAAATTGGGGAAAACTGAATTCAAAGCATCTAACGGATGGTTGGAGAGTTTTCGCAAAATATATCGAACATTTTTTAACGGACTCTGTGGTGAATCAAGGGGTGTAACTAGTGAACCCATTGAAGAGTGGGTTGCTAAACTTCCCTCCATAATCGAGGGATATGAACCTGAACACTTAGCGAATGGGGACGAGACTGGACTGTTCTTCCACGCGCTATCGAATAAATCGCCGTGTTTGGGAGGAAAATGGTACAAAGAAAGATTGACTGTTTTTCTATGTGGTCTTATGTCAGGTGAAACGGAGTAACCCTTAGTTATCCATACGGCACTAAAGCCACGATGATTCAGAAACATGTTGAGTGGAGATCCAACTAAAAGGAGTGGATGACGTCACAGATCACGGAGGAACGGCTTTTAATTGCAGAATAACGGATAAAAACCCGTCATGTAAAGCAACTTGCCGCCCCCACGTTGAACTTTACAAGGCACAACTTGCTCTGTTCCCTCCAAACTCCACAAGTCTCTCTCAACCAATGGATCAGGGCACTGTCGTAAGTTATTAACGCAATATTTGCTCGCCAGTATCATCCGCTTCTGAGCTTGCAAGAACCGTCTCGGTTCTAGATGCGGATATTTGGATAAGTCAAGCTGTAAAGAAGTTGTGGCCAGAGAGTGAGCCTGGCCAGCAGGACTTACATCAACATAGACAATAACGTGCAAACTGGGCCAGACACAGTTGACATCAATGTTTTAGTCAGTATTTTAAAGAAAGGAGGAAGAAGAAGAATAACAGGAAAGGGAAATTGTTTTGGAATAAGGAAAGTGTATCGTGAAGACTTATCAAGACGTTGTCAAAAGCTTAAAGACTCTGCAGAAATTTGCCCTACAATGGAATCATTCTGATATGCTTAGTGTGATGTCTCAGGCTAAAGTGTTTGTGTGCAGAACACCCTGAAGACAAAGTGACTCATGTTTCCATATGTTCAATTATAGTGTGAATAATGAGTTTTATGATCATTTTATTTCATGATTTTTATTCCTATTACATTTATGTCCCAGGTTTAAATTTATAGTACACCTTCATTAAACGGAAACCTGGCTTTAGCGGAAAAATATCTTGGACTCTTGCGATTCCGTTTAAGGCAGGTTTCCCTGTATTATGTGTGACGTCGGCTGCATGCCAATTACCGAGCGCTCCAAGATCCTATTAATCGATTGCTCACAGAGCACTCCCTGAGATAAATTCTTAAAGCGTGTTCAAGCATAAGGTCGAAATACCAATTTACCATCGTCGTAAATAATTGTTTGGTTATTTTGTCATTTAACTGAGAATTAATATATTTATCATTTAAAATAACGAAATCAGCATCGGTTGCCGGCAATATCGCCATAATAAATATCTGCAAAAGGGCTTTTAGGTCCAGCCCTAGTTATAATATAAATAATTGAATTCAAAGTATACTTAATAAGTACAGGTAAAGGCTAAAACAAACTAATAAAAAAATGTCAATTTATTAAACATTTGCTATTAAAAATAAATCTAATATTTTCTAAAACCTCTACTAATATAGCGTTCAGATTACTTTGGAGTAGTATCAAAAACTGTTATATTAGTATAGTACTTGGATTATAAGTCAAGTTGAGTTATAAGATAAAATTTGGTTAAATACTTATTGATATGGTTTGTAGAGTATTCAAAGTAATGATTGATGTTCCAAAGTGTTACTGGTTAGAAGACCCCTTGCTCCTCGGGGTCCGGCAGTTTAGATGTTCGACTTGGTGAAATAAATTGCCATCATCAGGAAAAACTATAAACTGATAAAAAGATTTTGGATTTAATGGAAATAAAGTAATTTTAATAGTAATTTAAGCATAATATACAGAGGTTATATAATTACGGTTTAGGATATATTATAACATGAGAATAATATTGAACAAGAAAACTCATGTGTGTTTTGAGCTACTCGATGTGTGTATATCAGTGTATGATGTTATACCATAAGGGTGTGATGTAAAACAACAGGAATTAGTAAGAAACTGTCATTTTAAAGTGTAAAATGTGATGAGTGTTTGAAAATTGAGAAAATGTATTATAATAGATAGATATTAGATGTACACATTTTTGGAAGGAAAGGAGATGAATTGAGGATTAAATCTTCTCGATTCTGGCCCTCTATTTGGTTTCTCTTTAGTAAGCACTCTGACGAGCATGACAGACCTGTGGATCCAGATGAATAACACTTCCTTATCTTAATAGTTTCACACCTAGATGGAGATTAACATTGGTACAAGTGGATTGTGTGCATGTACCAGGGTTGCCACACACCTGGAAAACAGGGAAAACCGGGAAAAGACAGGGAATTTGTTTGTGTCTGGAAAAAACCGGGAAAAC
>CABFOW010005870.1:0-18364 GCA_902141385.1 Timema californicum
TATGACGTCACTGTAAAAACGTACACACTCCTGCACAATTAATTATCTTATGACGTCACTGTACCTGGCACTTAATATTATAGTTCATTCAAATCTTATATATAATGTGACGTTTGGATGAAATGCATTCCGGGACGTCACCATACACTCATACACACAGGCTGACGTCAAATACATCACTCCGAAATCATAATAGTCCCTCGGCATGAAAATCGGACATACCCTCTCTCATACTACTCCTGAAACCATAAAAATCATTAAATCTATTTATTCAATTGTATCAAATGAATACGAACAAACCTATAAACACAATTTATTGTGTAAAAATGTGTCATCTCTCTTCATAGATGGTGCAGTAGCTTCTTACATAATATTTATTTGGTTAAGAAGTGCAAATCTCATATAGGTCAATTAAAATACACCCCCACATACATACACACATACACACACACACACACACATACATACATACATAAATATATACATACATACACCCCCCTGCCATCTTCCAATAAATCCTGAAGATGGGCCTGTTTGAATGCAAGTTTGAAATAGTCATGTGAATCCATGTTTCTTGAGAATGTGAACGAACCTCGTTCCTGCCATGCTAGCTCTGTTGGATCAATAATCATTTAGGACGACATTGGTGGGACCACGCCTTTACATTTAAAAACAGCAGGAACTCTATAACACAGAGCCATCTATGATTCAAAATAATTACTAGCATAAAATTATTGTTTTTCGTTGTGTTTCCCTTCCTGTTCCAATTATAAACAAAAAAAAACTACATTTGATTTGATTAAAACTGTTTAGGGACTAAATTTTAAAAAACGCTAAATTACTGGTATATTTTTTTTAGTCTACCTTGAATTTGTGACTTTAAGAACTCAAAATATGGAAAGTAATGAGATCAAACACAATAAAGATTCACTTCAAAATCATAAAGTTTTGGCTTTACAAATTAGGAATTTTGAAATCGCAGAAAACAAGTTTTTTGTAGTTAATCAGAAAGAAGTATTTTCCTGTGAGTGTTTATATAAAGTCTGCTAGATCTAGAAGATTAAACGTTGGCAGCTTTCATTTAATTATAATAACTATGTGGACACGGAACACAATTATGTAAGTAGGAAACTAATGTAAAGTAAGAAACATTAGATCAAAGTATTAAATAATCAATAGATATATAATAAAAGTATAGTTTTAACTAGTTGACTTATTGAGAAATTCGTCTATAGATGTAGTCATTGTCTTTCCTCGAGCCTTGTTTTTCATTGGTTAAATATTTACAAATTTATAAAGCTATAGAAAAGTATTGTGTATGCACAAAGTTTCCAAAATAAATATATTATGTTTATAAAAATCTTTTTAATATGCTTATCTAAGAGGCGATGGGTTCGGTAATTTCTGGGATGTTCTCTTTTTATTATCTTGTTTTGATTACCAATATCAATCAAATGACAAACTATTGGCTATTACTGGTATGTTGGAATATTAATTATTGAATCGTCTATGGTTATTTGAACAATCTATGCTTTTTGGTCTTGGGACAGTACGGTAGTTGGGGATAAAGATCAGACTTGATTTTTTAGTGAAAAGTGTAAGGCATTGGCATTACTTTTTTACCGGGTAGAAGATTTTATGGTAGAGCGTTGGTGAACGTAAATTTAAACTTCTTCTAAAGCAAAGTCTGTTCAAACCAAGAGGTATTTGTGATTTTTCCAAAATTGATCTTATTCTATCATTTTACATTCTAATTGATTGTTTGAGTTTGTGGTTATTTAGAAATCAATACTTTCCACAATCTAAATGGCTATTAAGTAGAGGTATATTATTTGCCTGTTTGAGCTAAGATGGTTGTTTACATAGGACCATATACAAGACAATTTTCAAAAACGTTTTTTGCAGTAAAGATACGTGTAAGTGATAGGATGAATATCCGAATGAAGGTTTTGGCCCCATTATTTAAAATAATAGAAATGCGAGTCATTATCAGTAAAGGATGAGTTTTTTAGGGGGTTATGAACTTAAATTATCTGCAAAAATACTGCCTAGTTATCAATATTTTATTTTTTGCAGAAACTATTCAAGAAAGACTTCACAGCAACCCTTAATATCTGAATTAATTCAAGAAGTTATGGACCTGGTCAACAATGGAGTTTCTGTGAGACAAGCTGCCAAAGCAATAGGTTTTGATAAATCATCTCTAAGGAAAAGGATAAAATGTGGTAATGGTGTGAAATCCTTGGTTAGGTTTAAATTCATTTTTACTCCTGCTCAAGAGGCCAAAATTGTCAAGCACTGTAAAGCTCTAGATATGAAGTTTTATGGCCTAACCTTAAAGCCACTTTAATTTTGTGGCTTATCAGGACGCTGAGCAAAATAATATTATTCATCCACTTTCTTAAGAATCAAAAATGGCTGGAAGAAATTGGACTAGAAATTTTATGAATAAGAATATACTGTCCATGTGGACCCCCGAAGAACTAGTGTAACCATAATTATGGGCTTCAACCAAACTCAGCTTTAAAACTATTTTGACAATCAAGAGGCAATTTTGAAAAAACACAAAATCCCACCAAATCTTATCTACAACATGGATGAAAGTGGATTTCAAATTTTCCGCAGTCAACTTCCTAAACATGTCGCCCATGTAGGCAAACAAGAGGTAGCAGGCTGTCTCAGCAGAACAAGGGAAAACGGTTATCGTTGTTTGTTACATGGATGCAGCGGGACACTATGTCCCCCCATACTTTATTTTTGCAAGTAAGCGAGTGAAACCATTATTGAACAAAGGCTTTAGGTTCATAGACATGCTAACTTTTCTCAAATGGTTAGCCCTTTTTAAAAGTCACTAATTCATTAGCTGATAGCCCTGTACTACTAATCCTTGATAATCACATCTCACATATGTCTTCAGAAGCCATAATTTATGCTAAAGACAATCACATACATATGTTAAGTCTGCTTACTCACAGTAGCCACCGCACTCAGCCGTTGGATTTAATTTTGCTTGGGCCTTTAAAAGCTGTTTAAAATGACACCCAAGATAACTGGAGCACTACCAATTCTGGTGGTAAAGTTAAAACCGTGTATCTTGTTACTGGACTTTTCAGAAAGGCTTATGAAAAAGTGGTGACCTTAGAAAAAGCAGTGATGGACTTCAAAGTTACAGGAATATATCCACTGGCAGGACATGTTTTCTCAGAGTATGACTTCCTCCAGTCAGAGGTGAGTAATCAGCCGATATATCAACACTTTCATTGAGTTTAACGATGAGGCTACCATTTTAATGGAAATTAATGGAGAATTGTCCAATCTAACATCGTCAAGATCCGTATCAACTTCCAGTGCAGAACCTATTGAATTTGTTAAAAATATTGAAATATTGGGGGATTCTAAAGTTAACACTGACACTGCGGCAGTGGAGTAGCCTTACCTCCAGTTGATATAATACCACTAGGCCTACTTAAATTGAAGAAATCCAAAAATCATACAAGCAGTGATCTTAAGTCCACATTACAGACAGTGACACCTGACAAAAAATATTAGAGATTGAGAGAACAAATAAACAAATAGAAAAAGAAAGAAAAAATGCAATTAATGCGTTTATCAATAATTCGAAGAAACATCTTAAGGAACTTGACATAGCCCAGAATAAAAGAGTTTGAAGAATCAAAACCAAACAAAATCATAGAAGACAATGATTCTGCTATCTGTCCAGCATGCAAGGATTAATTTGGAGAAATTGCGCTTGAAGGTTGGATTCAATGTATGGACTGTAAAAAATGGTGGCATCAGGCATGTACGAGTTATGAAAATGGCAAATCTATCTGCGATTAGTGCTAAATAATAACACAATTTATTTTTTATTTAAATTTTTAATCTTTGAATATTTTTTTTTTTGACAAACTCAATAAAACTTTATTTTGATGAAGAAAATAATTATTTAGTGATTAGGGATTATCTAATTCTAGTTTTGTTTGTAATTTTGTTAGGTAATAATTAAGGAAAACTGTAGCCAAAAAAGTAAATTTGATCCCGCTTAACACGTACTAGAAACATAGTAATTGATTGAAAAAGTATTTATTTACATTTATACAGTATAATTTCTGATTTTATACTAATAATTTGAGATTTAATTTTCATGCGGAAATGTACTCCCTTGTTTCGGATCTTACCTCATTCATAGGGGCAACTTCCGAATTTAACCTTTTTTTTAATATTATATTATTAGTTGAAAAATATTTATTTTCGGATAGTGTCAAATAAGTCACATTACTCTCTTCACCTCTCTAAAGGTACAGTAAAATGTTCAGCGTTCATATTTTATCATTTCTTTCCAAAATCTTCAATTAATGAGAAAGTGTGTATTTCTGCCTCCACCTACCCTGAATCAAAAATAAATTTAAAGATGTTTATATTTTTGTAATTACATATTTTTTAAGAAATGGTAGGTACTGTAAGAACTATTAAAAATGTTAAGAATTCGGCATAATTTAAGCTCAGGGAAACAGAATAGACTTACTACTATGTTCTAGGCTTACTAATGTAAAAGTAAATTTTATAATAATATTTATCTAAAACCCTTTCATTTATAAAATAAATCTTATTTAAAAATAAATGATAATGAGTTACAGCACGTGTTACACAAATAAATACTGAGAGGAACCATATATTTAAATTAAATGCTACACTATCCCAAACCAAAATATCATTATCTAGGCTGAAATCACTATTCCAATCTAAAGAAGTGATTTAGAAAACACAGAAATATGTTATTGTTATTATTGTAAAATATCTCCTCATTAAATTGAACTAATGGCCTACAAAATAGAAAATGGTACAAATATGTATGAAAAATTATATAACTTTTGATCTCAGATATTTAACTAAGTATTTGTTTTGCCATAGTTGATATGTAAATTATAGTGATATTGAGAAAATGTTTTTTGAAAATTATATATCAACCCAGCAATTTTAGTCAGAGGTAAGGTCTAGTCATTAGCACTGTATTTTTTATCTTTTCCATAAAGAAAGGACTAAATTAATTGTCCTGTTTGTCTCCTTTTGTATAGGTGTGTGTTTCATCATAAAGAGTTTTAATTAGTGGACAATTTATTCAAAACTTCAGTCACTTAGAAATATACGTGTATTAATCATTTTTATGTATCCCCAATGACGCCCAAAATATACAAAAATTACAATTTCAGTCATATTTGAGGCTCAAAAATATCCTAACGTGTTGAGCTACACAAATATCCACTATAAGACTTGAGCAAAAATTATTTAATATTGAATATTTAAAATGTATTTTTAAAAGCTAGTTTATATGGTGTTAAACACGTGATGCCGGTGGTGGATGGCCTCTAGAACTGGGTGAGTGGCTTTGGATGTGAGGTCGGAGATACACCTAATTTCATAGCTGAGGGAACTGCATGTCTTATGGAGAAAAGATTTATCTTCGCTCTCTCTCTGTTACCGGTTGCCAAATTTTCTAGCTTTCGGTTGTTGGAATGTGAGGGGGGAGGGTTTACTTGGAAATCCCTCATTGTAAACAATGCGGCATGGGGTTGTTGGGGGGTTCAATTGACAGGCAAAAGCATTTCCTATCGGTGTACAGCCTTTTCTAGAAACATTAACTCTTTCCACAGTCGTAATTTTTTCAAGATTGAAGTTTATTAACGTTTCTCTATTCCCTCCGTAATTATGCTTAAAATATTTTATGTATAAAGCTTTTTTCCTCATAATTAATATACAAATAAATATATTACAACATGCATTTTATAATAAATGCTATAAATTACATTCTTACTTGTTCTTAATCAGGTAACGGTACCACTCCTAGATCAGCATCACTATCATCATCTTCAGAGCAAGAGGAGCTGTCCTTCAAATTTATCACGACACTGTCATGCAGTTTTTCTATAAGCCCGTCTACGTCCCACATTGTTGCTTCAACTTCCATTACATGATGAACATGATTTCACCAGTGTTCTTTTGTGATATTTCTCACTCCTTCTTCTAGTAGGCGATGAACATCATTAAGTTTAAATGTATTGTTTTCTTGAGCAACAAATATTTTAATTTGACTCCAAATTCCTTCAATGGGATTAAGCTCACAGTGATAAGGTGGCAGTCGTAGAACTTCATGTCCAGCACTTTTAGCGATCTCGTCAATAATATATTTACGCTCATAATTGCCTCGTACTTTGTCCAAAATATCTACAAGCTCCATCTTATTCATGGTTTCTTCCCAAGAAATACCTTTACTGGTGAGCCAGGATTGAATAATAATCTTGGTACTACTCTTGGTTGGAATGCTCTCTTTGATCGTAGAATGAATGGATGCATTGTCTAGAACTATGACACTGTTTGATGGTATATTTGGAAGCAGCTTCTCTCTGAAATATTTTTCATACATTTTTCCATCCATTTCATCGTGATAGTCATCATCTTTTTTCCCATGAAAAATAAGCTCTGCACCTGGTATAAAACCATTTTCATTACCTGCGTGGACGAGAATGACGCGCCCGCCCTTTCCAGAGGGAAGCTTATTTCCTGTAGTTAGGCCTTCTCGCCTTGCTTGTGAGGATGATGCAATTGTTGTGTCCATCCACGATTTTGAAGTTGTGTGTCCGGAATTGCACCAGGTTTCGTCTGTGAAAACAATATTCCTGTTGCTCTCTCTGTGCTTCTTAATAGCTCTTAAGTAGCGATGTCGCCACGCAATAATATCATCTCTGTCTAGAAGCAAAGAGTTACGCTTCCGTCGAATGAATTTAAAGCCAATATCTATAAGAAACCTCTGAAGTGTCGTGAATGAAAAATTAGGAAGGTCGCTATCAGTATCAATTAAAGCTTTAATTTTCTTTAGGGTAGGTAATTCATTGTTACGGTAAAGTGAATGTACCTTTCTGCGAATTGCTGCTTGAGTAAAACTATCATATTTATCCAAACGCTTCATTTGAGTAGAGTTATTTCTTTTGATTGGTGTCAATAACTTTCCCTTAGTTTTGAATTCTTGTTTAATAGAGATTACTAACTTATAAGACACACCTGTAGCTTCTGCAGTTGCCATTGCCGCTTGAGTTACTGAACAAGTTCCGTCTTTACGAAAATAGGTGTAGACTCTTAACACCATTGCCCTTTCTTTACTACTTAATATTTTCCTCTTGGAATGTAATTGTTTGTAACAAGCCGGAGATTCCATAATGTTTGTTATATCTTAATTGTTAACAATACACTATTATTCAAATAAATATATTAATATGCACATACAACTATAGTTCCACAACCTTACGGTAAAAATACAAAACACGCAACCAACACATACAGATACACACCAAATCTTAACGTGATCAATAACACATATTATTCTACACAGAGTACTTATAAAATATGAGTGTTTATTTAGTCAATGTTTTTGAGCTAGCTATTAGGAACACGAGACTCAGACTACTGTAACTTTACGACTGTGTTGGAGGAAGAAGCACCAAGTACTGACAACAACGACAGCCCAGCATTGCCAAATTTGATATACATTCGAAGGAAGACTGATCACGGAAAACAAAAGAATGACAACACTGTTGCTCAATAGTAAGCATGCAGTTCCCTCAGCAATTAAATTAGGTGTAGATATGTTATAAGGCTTGTTTTTATCTTTAGAATCTAAATACTTTATTTAAATAATTCTAGCTGCATATAATGTGTTTAACTATCTTGTTGAATGCATACAATTATTTTTAGTTAAAATAAATAAGGCACAAAGAATAAAGATTTAAAAAAAATCTGGATGTTGTGAATCAAGACCCGTTAGAGCATTCATGAACACATGACTGACGACATTGACAGTCAATGCGCATGCGCCAATATTTATAATAGCGTTCGGCTAAAACAAATTCGGTGGTAGTAAGAGACAGTGCAAAATTGCTTATTTTCCCTCTAAGGACAGGCTTACCCCTTACCCTCTTTCTTTCCCATTCAACCCTCGTACCATTTGAATGCTTTAGAAGTAACTTTGAGTTGGCTTTTAGTAGGTCCTCAGGCCGAGGACAGATACAGAGTCACGCTTGACAAATACCAAGCATATAAAGATGCTAACAAGAAACTGTATCAGAAAATAAGGTCTTATTTCGCTTAAGGCAGGCAGTGCTTTCAATACTTGCATGGATTGACCACGCCTGATTTGGTACTCAGGAATTTTGGTTCCACCACATTTCTTTAATCACATAGATATGAAGTCCCCAAAACAAACTTTTTCCAAATACATATTTTAAAGCTTTTTTTACTTTATCATATCAAGAGAAAGTATTGTAAGCGTGAAAAAGAATAAATCTTGAGATTAAGATGAATTTTTACGTTTTATAAGAATCCAGACATAAGCAAGTGGATGTTACGAATTGTCTGTTCCCATGTCACTCTTTTTATGTCTGTCTGTATGTGTGTGTATGGCCATGGATTCAAAACGGTTTTATGGATTTGGTTCAAACTTGATTTTAAATATAATAATATACCTCAAAAAGTCCTCAGATTAAAATCAAGGGCAATTTACTGATATATTTTTTTTAAATTCAAAATTAAAAAAAAAATCTCTACTGATTTTACTTAAAATGCACATTTAGGATTTGTTTGAAATGATAAATAGCATTGTATGCTTGGTTTTTGGACAAACATTCGTTGAAGGGTAGTTCACTGAAGGGAGATTTTTAAAAACTCGAACTATTTTGAAAATAGTTCTAACGGGTTTTTTTTTAATGTATATTTGGGGATTGTGGGGTATAATAAATTGCATTATATATTTGTTTTTGGTGAAAAACTCATTTATAGGCAATCTACTAGTGACTGATTTAAAAAAATGCAAATAGCTTTAACAGTTTAATTTTAAATGGGTATCTTTAGAATGTTTGGCATGACAAATAACACTATATACTTGATTTTGGGGTAAAAACTAATTTATGGTTAGTTTACTGATGACTGATATTCTAACAATGGTTCCAACCATTTGGTTTCAAATGGGTATCTTGTGAGTGTTTGTTTGACATGCCAAATATTAATGTATATCTGTTTTTTGCGGCTAAATTCATTTTAGGGTGGTATACTGACGGCATTTTTAATTTGAATGTTTAAAAAAAATTGTTACAGCAATTGTCTAAAAATGGGTATCTGTTAAGTTTACAACTTAATTAACAATTGGATATATACCGGTATTGGTTTTACCAAAAGTAAAATTTGATAGCAGAATACTGAAAATTGCATTTTGTAAATTTTGAATATTTTTGAAACTATCTATACTGATTTTGATAAAAATTGTTTTTGGGGGACTATTTTACATGATAATGAATACCGTATCTTTATTTTTCTAAAATAAATTAATTTTATGGTGGTTGACTTAAGACAACTTATAGGCCTAAAAAATATAAAATCTTTCGAAATAACTTAGACCATAAAGATTGAGTTCAAAATGGGTATTTGGAAATAGTTTTTTATGATAAATAAGAATGCATTTTAATTTCCACAAACTATCAATAATTTTAGGTTAGTTTAAAGATAGCTGGCCCCATGGTGTAGTGGTCAGTGCAGCTGCCTAAGAACTTACGGGCCCCGGGTTCAATTCCCTGGTGGTACCTTGGCTATCTTTCCCTTCAGGGGAATGATCCCAACGTTCACGGCTAGTAGTCTACACACAGACACCCTCCTATGGTGTACCCCGGACAGTGTTCTGTGCCACAATAGCGGCTAGTAGTCTACACACAGACACCCTCCTATGGTGTACCCCGGACAGTGTTCTGTGCCACAAGAGCGGCTAGTAGTCTACACACAGACACCCTCCTATGGTGTACCCCGGACAGTGTTCTGTGCCACAATAGCGGCTAGTAATCTACACACAGACACCCTCCTATGGTGTACCCCGGACAGTGTTCTGTGGCACAATAGCGGCTAGTAGTCTACACACAGACACCCTCCTATGGTGTACCCCGGACAGTGTTCTGTGGCACAGTAGCGGCTAGTAATCTACACACAGACACCCTCCTATGGTGTACCCCGGACAGTGTTCTGTGCCACAATAGCGGCTAGTAATCTACACACAGCGACTAAACTGTATGTCAGGTCCCTCCCGGTAATATATGCCAAGCGATTAAATAAAGTCTACAAATAACTTATTTTTGGAAATGTGAACTTGTAAAAATATCCAAACAATTTTGTTTATAGTTTATAAATCAACCGTTTTAATAGTGTTGTTTATGGTATGTGCCTGGTTTCATAACTATAGCTTAATTAGGAGGGTAGTTTACTGAAAACTAGTTTCAAACATTTTATTCGAAGCTATAATACACTAAATTATATGAGATAGTGCGATTGTGTCGTATCATTTATTTACACAGAGACTTACATCTCAGTTGCACGCAGTTTAATTACTCTAATTTGGTAGGACAAAGTAAAGTACGGTATAATTTAGGGAAAAGTACCCGCGTTTTAGTGAAGGAAGAATGATACATGATTTTATAAAACGTGACCTCAGGACAGCCAGCCAGGATTGTAACCCTAACCTTCCCTTTTTAGGCAAGCCATACATTTTGTCCGCGTGTTCAGTGATTTGAGTTTCACAGTATGAATTATTCAAATACATTCACGTCATTTCTTTTATATAGAGAGATTGCCTTAAATAAATATGTTGTAAATATTTGTCAAGTGCACTATTTTTGAAACCACACTTAGAATAAAAATAACCATGTTGTGAATAGCTCGACTATCACCTAACAGATGGCACTGGGGTAAAGAGTTCCTGCTGTCTCTTAAAGGGGTGGATGTTGAAACCGCCTGCTCATTGACAGACACATGTCTTCGACAGCTCTGGCTACTCACTCAATTGATAACGTATTTGCGCCTAAGGAAAATAGTTTCATCAACTTTTTGCATCTCCTTCAGTCTGAGGTAAGACTTAATTCAATATTTTGCACTGACTTGATGGTAAATATATAAATAAGTCCTGCAATATAGCCTACGTTTGTATATTTTATCTCCAGTTGGTATTTGTAACCAACAACCTGTTGCTGTATTTTCCAAGATGGTTTGATTTCGCTCTCTTTATTTTCCAGGCTAATATTCACATCCTTACACATTAAGTTGTGTTTGTTCATTTATTGATTCAAGTAAAAACCGAACATTGATTTGGGAAGCGTATAACCCGAATAGGTAGTAAGTGCTAGAAAATGAGATTTTTACTCCTCAAATTTGAGAGTAAGTTATAGAAAGGAGACAGCTATATAACATATGTTTGAAAATGTATAGGGCCTATCTATTAAAACTAAAGTGTATAGCATATTAAAGATCAACAAAATAAATAGAAGATTTGTAATGTAATTGTTAAATCAATTTTCGGTGTGTTTTTAACTATCTCGCACCCTTCAGGTTCATAAAGTGTTGTGACCATCAATAAAATCAAATACCGCATTTTGATGGATGTGGACGTTTCATGACTCCCTAAACCGAAAATGTAATTTTGGCAAAACCACATGTTCGTCTGTTACTGGAACTAGAGCCGGAACTATTTTATAGATCAGGCTAAAACTTGGTTTCTAAGGTTTTCATAAGATTCCACAGATGTTTTTTTTGGAAATATCTATCTGATCCTAAAATCAAGGGCTGTAATCTTAAGAGAAAAAATCGAAAAATAAAATTTTCTCAAAACTTTCCCTGATGGTTTTGATTAAATTTCGTATCGAGACGTCTAACATTACAAAAAAAATTGCAGTCCTCATTTTCCCATAAAAATTACTCTAAGGAAAGGTACGTTACATAGGCGGAAATTTCCAATTAGGATTATATCTCCGCGGCTTATCATAGCAAAGCTGTGGTAGTCTACTATGAAAAGTAAAAAAAAAGTTTATTTGAAACACATATTTTTATAAAACCAATATTTTTGGTGAAATTGGCAAATATATTTATAAAATTGAGGTTAGGGTTATTGATTGCTATGTTGTTTGGTGAACATAGATGCCACTATTTTCTTAATACAAATGTTTATGTAACGGTGTATTTTCATTTATTCTTTTTGATGGAATACTTCTGAAACACTGTCTGTTATTTCAATGTTTGAGCTAATAACTCCATCTTGAAACAAAAGAGCACTTTATCATTAATTTCAGTTAGAGTACTCTAGAGACAATGAGTGAGGTGGATAAAAACGACTTAACGTTTATGCTTAGCGAGTAAATACTTGTGACTTAAGTGAATAATAAGATAATTTACTTCACATTGGAATAAATTACTTGCAATGCTGTGAATAAAAACGAGTAAGTACTATTGTCTGAAAGTAATCCCTCATAATTTTGCAAGGTTAGTAAAACCCATAGGGCATACTCGTCTTGGTATTGCCCATTATTAAATAACCGAATTTATGGATTTGCGTGGCACAAACCATTTTAGAAATCACTGGAGGATGAGTCCTGATTGTTGTTAAGTAATCTTTATGGCTCTAAAGTGAAAATGTTGAATTTATTTGCAATCATATTTATTGTAGTTATATTTAACTCAATGTTAAACAAAACAAAAATAATTTAACACGGCTTTTGTTGCGGGCCATCATTTTCTGACTCCTCAATTTTTTTTAAAAAGTAACTTTTCACTTTTGATTTGCAAGCGAGTCAGTCGTAGATGTTCCATCAAAAGTAAGCGTTGAAGATAAGGTGTTGATAAATTGGCGGTTTCCTCAGTTTCCTTTTCCATTTATCGTTTTTTAGGTTTATTTTTTTACCACGATATATTATATTTCCCAGTTCGTAGGGGTTCTATTGGCATATTTGCTGCTACAGAGTTGCGAGTAGTATCTCTATTCACGCCTTCAGAGACTTAGGAAAAAAAATCATCAGATTTTATCAGCTAATAAAAGCTATAAGCTAATACAAGTAGTTTCATTGGCTTATTTCCAGTCGCTGGAATGCCACTTTTTTTCTCTTTACATACGAGTTCATGTTATTAAATATTACCCGCCTCGGTGGCGTAGTTGGCTAACGCGCGAGTCGTGTTGAGATCGACCGCTGAGGACGGGGAGATCAAGGTTCGAATCTCGGTCGGGTGAACTGAGGGTGGCTCTTCCTAAATGGTTTTCCACCCTCCACGCAAATGCGGGTTCACTTCCTCTAATTCAACCTTCCCAATTCCAAATCCATTAGAGTAATTAGTACTTAAAAGCGTATAACCCGAACGGGTAGTAAGACGTGGTGCTAAATATAATTATTAAATATTTTTTTAGCTTCTTGACTGTTATTGCCTTTCCTGTATTTTGCATGAACTTCACTTATCTTTTATAGTGACCATGCTTTAAATTGTTGCTGACATCACTACTTGTGGTAACATTTACTTGTTTAGTACAACGGTATGGTCTTTAACAATCGTCTTTTGGTGTTCTGGGACATTATTTTCTTGAAGGTACAGTGAATGTGCCTAATTATTTTAACATGCATCATGAGTCATGTTGTCCCATGACTAATGATGCACGTTGACTACTTTCATAAAATGTACTTTCAACACGATGGTGCCCCACCTCACAAGGACACTGCATTCCACGACTACTCGAACGGAGTTTTCAACCAAAGAGTTATAAGTCGACGTTCCTTGCTCACCAGATATTTCCCCAATGGATAATTTTCTCTCTGGTATTATCAAAGACTCAATGTGCTTCATAAAGCCATATACTATTGAGCAGCTTAAAGCTTACATTGAGGAAGCATTCCAGGGCTTGGATTCTGATAAGGATATATGTATTGGAGTGTGTGAAATTTTTCAACACAGACTTGAGCAATGCATTCTTGAAGACGCGAAACACTTAATATAAGAAACCATACAAAAAAGTAGTTAACAATATAAAGTAAACTTAGTTGTGTAGATTAAAGTTTCAAATTACTTTTGCACCATCCTGTATATAGGGACAGTTTGTTCGAGTATGCTCTTTGGATTACATTTTCATTTGGTAGTTCATTAGGCTTACTAAGTTATTTTTGGTGATTTGATTGATAAAAAAAACTATTATTAAATAGGCTACCAAATCAAAATTTTAATCTAGGTGGAACTCTAAAACTTAGACGAAATGTGTATAGCGCCAAAACCTTAGAAAAAGTTGCTTGATTTTTGTATCTTGTATAAATTATGTTAATAAGTAAATAATTTGTTTACGCCACTTTCTGCATAAACTCTCCTGTACCTACTATAAAAATGTGAATATGATAGTAGTTGATTATTTTGGCTTGCATAAAGAATATAAAACAAAATATTAGGTTTACTTAAATCAATTAATTTTTTGCTCTGTAAAACAATGCACCCAGTGCATACCATGTGACTAACTGTTCGTTTATTAAGGCTCTGCCTACCCTCTCTGGCGGTGTGTTGAGCTTTCAGATCTCAAAATAGATGGAGTTGCTAACGTTATACAAACTGGTGAATTCCAGCCATCAAGTTGGCAGCATTACTGGTTTGTTTAAACAATTGGGAGGCTGGCTGACCGGTAATCAGCCGAGGCCGAAAGCAGACTTATCCTAGAACAGATAGAGATAAGAAGTGTAGTGCCGGACCGTAAAGTGTGTAGGCGACCAAGTTGGACCAAACGTGGGGAGATAAAACGTCAAGATACAATCACACTCTCGAGCAGTCAACTAGACGCTTCTATCTTGGGGTTCAAATCCCTGCTGAGGGTATTTTGGGGAGATTATTCTATTGTTTCCTTCTACTCTCCCACGCAAATGTGGGTATATTTATTTAGTTAATTCTGCCTGTTAATGTATGAACTAATTATTCCAGTGGGTTAGGGATGAATACGTTTCAATTTAGAGGAAGTATACCCGCATTCGCGTGGAGAGAGAATGGGAAAATATTTAGGAAATATCACCCAATCATGATTGAGTCACGATCTCCCAGTCATCGGCAGACTAGTCTATTGCGATAGTGACGCCTTAGCCATGTGGCCACCAAAGTGGAATATTACCAATCCTCATGTCTAAAAATAACTAAACGATTAAAATAACATGACTTAACAAATCTTTAAAAATTACATAAGATAGAGAGGAGGGATGGAGGGAGGATCTAAAATCATGTAAAAAAGCCTTACGTAGTTTAAGGGATGGCCCCCTTGCAATAAAAACTATGGGCCATAGATACAAGGTCTAACATCCGGGTCATATTATTGAACAGAGTAGAAACGAGCTTTGGTCATTGCTTTATAAATCACCTTTTTAAAAAAGTCTTGAACTATTTTTTTCAAATGAATATCTGGGGAGTTAGTGATAAATAACACTGCATACTTATTTTTTTAGAGAAAAAATTATTTAAGTTAAAATTAGCGATAACTCATTTTTGAAGATTTTGTCACTAACTATTATAACCTATACGAGAGAGTATGTAGCTTACGATTTTGTCGTACCATTTAATTACGTTTATTAATAGGCAGGTAAAATAAAAAACAACTCAAATTTAATGTACTAGATTTAGCCACTGCTTTGATTAATTATTAAACTTTAAAGGCTAAAGAGGCAATAAAATATTTAAAAAGCCGTTTCATTTCGAAGACTAGAACAATCTCGACTATAAATATATATGTTATTTTTATTACTGATATTACCACGTCATACTACCTGTTCATGTTATACGCATATATGATCATCTAATTGGGTAGTAATGAGGAAGGAAGCATTTGACAGGTTATCTACCAGCATTTTTATGTAAGGAGATGGGAAAACAATTTAGGAAAAACTACCCTCATTACACCCGACCAGGATTTGAACCCCAAGCGCTACGCTATCAGTAGGTCCATTTAACACTGGAGTGACGCCTTATACCACTCGGCCACTGAAGTGGGTATCTGTTATTTAATACGGTGTTTACAGTTTTCAAACTTCTATAGGATTTACATAACTTTCCAGAAATAAATTATTTTGGTAATAATTTTTCATCCTATTAGTAGATTTTAACTTTAGTAATATCTCCATCGTGTCAGCCTGCAAGCAGGCTATATTAATCGAGAGGCTGCAGTATGTTGACAAAGATAGTGCCAACATTTTCAGGTTGAGGGTGCCATGTGGTCAGCACAACCAGCCCTCCAGCCTTCTATCTCAGTTTTCTAGACTGAAGCGCTACTTATTCATTCACGTAGCTACTCATTTGTCCTCACGAGGTTGATTTTGGTTCCATTTCAGAACCACTGCTTCTCAGACAGAAATGAAAGCACTGGGGATCGAACCCAGGACTTCGGGACCTGAAGTCAGTAAATCTGACCACTATACCACAGAGGCGGTCGGGTATCAACTACTTACTTACTTTGTGGCATAGGGAACACAAAATTTCATTAACTTAAATGTTTTTAAATATATTTTACTCATCATCGGCTCCATGTCGGGGTCAATATTGCTAAAAAGCTATGACTGATCACTGAGTGCTTAAATTAATCAACTCTAGTAACTTTGCTAGTTCGACTCCCTGTAAGGTTGAAATTACTTAGTACTAACGTGATATGAACTAAGCCAAGGCACAAGAGATTTTGAACATACTGTAAGTGCGTTACAGAGTACTAGTAACATTTACTTTCAGCTAAGAGCTTTTTTTAGAAAAAGTACTTGAAACATCAGAATAATCGCTACATTGTTATATAGAAATATTTATTTGTATCTTAATTTTTATATTATTTCTACAATAAATAAAATAGTATCACTACTCATCCGTTGTACTTAAATTAGTAAATACAGATATCCTAAGTGCCAGTAATATGCATACCATTTTTAAAAAAATACCCTTTTCGACAAGCATTTAAATAATCAATTGTATTTTGGAGTTTCTTTGTGCGCCCTTTCTTCCATCGACCCATGATTCACAGACTTGTTATTCACAAGGATATAAAATAATATTGTGTAAATACTTTTCCACCTCAAAATGTATACAATCCATTGGATCTTGTTCGAAAGCAAAAAAGTCACCTATTGTTAATTATATAAAAAGTAATCACCGTGGGGTACTTTTTGTTCGAGACTCGATACATTTCTTCCGAAACCAGCGTACAATCTGCGAGAATGCAACAGATTAAAATTAAAAGTAATCACGTTTAACACGCTAATAAAATAAATTAACATTTTCACACCTTAACTACCAAAAACTTCGTTCATTAATTTTTTGAAAAATAACTTATTCCAAACTCCAATGAGAGTCCAACCCTAGACCGTAAAATAAATATAGTATATAAAAATATACTGAGAACGTCTCCAAATTACATTTAGACCAAATTTTATTTGAAATAACTATGTTTGATATGAGCAGGCATGTTTATTTGTATGTATTACAATAGTGGATTAAAAATTCAATGTACAGTAGTTTTCATATACTCTGAATATTAACACTTATTATTACAACGTGTAGTGCTCAAGAATGAGAAAACGCATGAAAGAATGTAAGATAAGAGTGAAGAATTTTTCATATTTTACTGCTTCAGGTAAATAAGGGCTAATGTTATAAAACTCTGTGTATGGAGAAGCATGTGGTTTTTTATTTGAAAATAATGTATCACTAGAGTAAGACTCTCATTGGAGTAAGTTGGGACCAACTATATTTATTCACACATCAGTTAAGACTTTGTGTGTATTTTAGTTACTGAATATATTAAGATGTTTATATTTAAATACTCAAATCTTCATAATTGGACATTGGCCCTTCTTATCCCAATGCACATGGTAATAATGTCTTTGACTCAAGAAGGTCACATAGATTAGCTTAACCCTCCACTGCCACCTGAATTCTGATACAGCAGGTTAGGTAACGCTTGCAAAACGATACTAGCTTTTAAATGGGTAACGATCATACTAACGTCACCTATTATCAACTAAGATAACTATTTGTAGAAGGAAAAGGTTTATTTAAAACTATGTATTTTGACTAGAGTGTCGACTTGGGAGTAGTTAGAGCTTAATATCGTCGTGATTATTGAAGCTAACCCAAATTTTAAAATATGTCTAAAAAGAAAAGGAAATTATTCATTAAATAATATTGTAACGTGGGGCGCACGTGACCTGGGAGGGTCACAGGCCGTTCACACGTGGACGTGTGAACCACGAGTTCTTTTAGAGATATTGGGGTATGCTGCCGACCAAACACGAATGAAAATGCCCACGGAATATTCAAAGTTTTAATTATTAAAATTACCACTTACATACACACACTGATTATCTGTATATCTAAATTAATTGTAACTAAACAAGTAATTAAGTAAAATAAAAAGAGCCTTAATCAAGTATGTAACTTAATAAACTAATAAAGCACATAGAGATATAAGTAAATTGAATAAACAAATTAACAACTATAAAACACCTAATAACTATTCAAATATTTAAAA
>CABFOW010005870.1:19858-37782 GCA_902141385.1 Timema californicum
CCCCCCCCCCCACAACCCCTCGGCCCCTCTAATCCCCCAGTCAAGCGAGAAGGTCGCTGCCTACCCGCTAGACAAGGAGGGAGACAGAGAGAACAAGGAGCACAGCCACAAGGGCCAACAACGAGAACACGCTGGTCCCGCTGTTAGGCTCTAATCTTGTTACAATATGTTATAAACAAACACTCGAGCTTAATTGTACAGATAAAATAAATTAATCAATTAATTATGTTGTTTTCCCATTTAAAATGCATTGAAATGGAAACATTTTAACGAAAATATTTCAATAATTATTTTTTAGCATGGTTTGAAAATTCCATAAGAATTATGAAAGATGCCTAGATATGTTACTAAAATAAATTAAAGACAACAATGCAGAGTTGTTAAATATTTTTTTAAAAACATTTTTTTGTGTAGAACCGTGCATGTATGGGTAGGCACAGCCTTAACACTAGGAGGCCCAAGCACATGAATATACCTAAAAGCCCATCAGTGGTCATATCGATCGCTTCTCATAAACAAAATGCAATATGCATCAATTATTTAAATATATGTCTTAGAACACTATAGCATACTTGTGAATGATGGATGGTGGTCTATCTCCATTAACATGTTATATACGGAGTGTCCCAAAGCTACTGTACATTAAATAGTATCACGCAGGGACGAATAGAATTAGAGGACATGACATTTTTAGGAGTCAGTAGTTGACATACAATTTGTAAGAATAGAACGGTTCAGCCACTAATATTGTAAATTGTTTATTATGCCTGATTATGAAGATGATAATAATAATAATAATAATTTAAAATTGCCTGTTACATTTACTTAACATTGCGTAAGGCTATTTATGACAATTATAGGTGGTACTGAACTAGACACAAACATTGTGCTAGAAATTTACAATATTAAGAGTTAGGATATGCATTATTGATATATCAAGCATGTACAAGAAATAAATATATTTATACTAGAATAAATACAAAAAAAAAATGGGATACTTGAAAAATTACCAGGCCTCTCAGACTCTCCAGATACTTTAGGTAAGTTACTTTTTTTTTATGACTATTGCTGAACAATTGCCACCGGCAGCTTTGTTTCAGGTGAAGAAACTGTCAACCGTTTTGTTTTTCTTACTTGTAGTATGCTTTGACAGCGACGATGTTTGTGGTTTTAACTCTTTCACCAGTTGAAGTATATATTTTTTCTGAGAGATCCTCTGAATTTTAACCATCTTGTAAATTACCCACACATTGAGTGATTCTAGGTCAAGGATGTAAAAAACATGCACTGGCCATCTCCGAGAAGCAACCCTTACAGATTACTTTTAAGCTGACTATGTCAACGCCATACTTCATTGAGTTATAGAAATCCACAGTTTCTGGGAGATTATTTCCAATTGCACTTATCTCTTCACAGAACCTGAAATTTATCCCCTGGAGTAGTTTACTGTCCCTACCATGCTCGTATCCTCTGATTTGTCTCCGTGCCAGCTTCAATAATGTAAAGAAAGGTATTGTAGTGATAATTTCCCTATCTTGGTTGTATGAGCTTCAAAATAACATTTTCTGATAAGAATTTGTTTGCGGGATGCATCTCGTCTTTCCTGAGATAATAATGGAATAATTCACTGATCACAGTGCGTCTACGAATTCTGTTGCTATTCCCACTACACTGCTTCACAATAAACCGTCATAGCAATATAAACATAGATTTGTGACAAATATGATCTTACATTTCTAATTGCTGTTCACTGTTTATCAATATGCAGGATATTTTAAATATGTCATCCTGCACTTGCAGTCCCTGAGCTTACAGTGGTCAAATTGACCGCTCTTGGGTCTTCAAAGTATAATGTTTAATAAAGCGAGTTATATTTATTTATGAGAGAAGTGTTTTTGTATAAAATATAACCCCCTATTTTATGAACAGTCACAAAGCACCAATACGTCTCCTCAACAATTACAGATGGTATGAATTAATTGGTCTAACCCAACCCAAGTGGTAGATGTAATCAATAAAACATTTTTATTGACCTAAGTTGTCAATAAACGATAGCATTTAACAGTTTTATCCGTGGCACCCCAATCTCAACCCACTTTTATTAACACTGATGCCACTACAATCTCAGAAACTCGACTAATGTTGTTATTTTCTTTGTGTCAGGTTAAATTCCCCATACCATTCTCATGATGAGGGTAATATTTGATGGCAGTATGTGACTGTGTGTGCTTCATAGTTATTTAACTAATAATTAATGGATATTTACCAAACTTGGAACACGCATAGGCATCCAATAAGCGAACTTGATTTCTAATCTTCATTACATCAAATATTTATAGTCAAAGATTATCAAAAGTTAAACTAAATTACTATTACAGCCAGTGGCACAACCAGAAATTTTGTTTGGGGTTGGGGGTGTAGGGGGAAAAACCATTAAGGATTTGTTCATAATTAAATTCCAGAGGGGTGTAGGGGACACAGCTCCATAACCACTAGAGGTGAAGATAATTTATGACTATTAAATTCAAGTAGATGCTATTTTAATTGGTGATCAACATTGAGAAGTCAAAAGTGAAGGTGATTTCAAAAAATGAATAGATGTTGAAAATCAAAATTATAAACCAGGATTAGGAAAATATAGATCAGTTCAAGCACATGGGAAGTCTACTGATAAAGGATGCCTACTGAACTAAGAAAATTTGGTCGAGGATCGCCTTGGCCAAGGAAGATTTAAACAAAAAGAGGTTACTGCTTTCTCTCTCTATCTCTCTCTCTATCTATCTATCTATATATCTATATATATATATATATATATATAAAGAGAGAGAGAGAGCAGTATTATATATATATACATATATATATAATTTAATATTATATATGTATGTATATACATATATAATTAATTAATTTAATATTATATATGTATATACAGATATAATTAATTAATTTAATGTTATATATGTATATACAGATATAATTAATTAAGTTAATATTATATATGTATATACATATAGCTTTAATTAATTTATTATTATATATGTATATACATATATAATTAATCTAATATTATATATGTATGTATATACATATATAATTAATTAATCTTTTATTGCAGCCAAAATTAACCTCGTCATAGTTGTTCATTTTCAAGGGGGAGAAAAAGAATTAGCTTGACTTTATCCTATTCAAACAAAGTTCTGTATAAAAATAATACGTTTTTAAGATTTTTATGTAGAGTATTGACAGGTTCGGTGCAGTCAAGGATGCAACACTTATATTCGCACAGGACGGCATATTCTAGGAGCCGGCAAAAACGATGTCCAATATATAATGTAAACAAACGAAGCATGATGTTCAGGGAAAAACAGATTGATCTGAAGTAACCAGTAGCAGTAAAGCATATCATAATTTTAATTACAGCAGTGGGTTTGGTACCTTTTCTATGAGATTTCCTAAGAATATTGTACTCCCCTGTTTTCACTCACCTCGCTTCCCATCTAGAAAAACGCCAGATACCTGGAGAGATCTGGGATTGGCTTGATCTGGAAATCCCAGATTTGGAATATTCTTAGCCAAGTTATATTTGAATGAATCTAATTTTGTCTATAAATTACTCTCAATAACACCTGATAATTTTCAAAAATGAAACGGCTAATAAAATGTCAATTTTTTTTTACACATCTAATGAAAAAATGTACTATTTAATTTCAAGAAGTTGATGTACACTTCCTCTAGTAACAGCCTGCCTCATCCCGAAACCATTAGCGTACTTAGGACCTGTAAGCCTATGGGTACTATGACGTGGTGTTAGTAAATAAATAATGTGTAAATAAAGGAATAAAATGATTAAATACATGTTATTTAAAGTAGTTTTATAGACATGAAAATAACATGAACATGACAAGATTATATGTTTCATAAAATATGTTCTTCGGATCGAGTATTAAATTAAAAAAAATTGTCCTGTAATAAACTATGATTCACTTTTCCTAATTTCCCAAATCCATATTCCCGATTGATTTTTAATGGAAGTAATCGTGAACCTTGAAATCTCGAGCTGTTGCATTGACCCTAGCCAATTCTGAAATAAAAAGGGCATTCTGTTAATACCAATAACATAATTAACTTATAACATTAATTAAATCACTAGGCAATCATTAAATTTTCTATATTCTATACATACATGATTTTAAATAAGCACATGTATTTACCTAATATTGTGGCAAAACCTTTATAATCCAGTGCTGGTCGTTGCGCATTAGGCTTAGCCCTTTTAGCCACTCTTAAAAAATTGTTGCAGATTACTGGCGTTATTGTATCAATTTAATTAAACACATTAAAACACCTGATATGGTGATATTTTTCTTGGATTCAACGATATTATATTAAACCGTGAGCCGAATAAAATAATGTCCCATTTACGGCATGATGATCAGCACATAAGGACTATACTACATAATTTATCTTTGCCAACAACTTTGCAGAAAAACAACTATTAGAGCTCTAACTAAATCAAGCTAAATTAAATACCGTACTGTACTGAGAAAGTGGAAAGTTATTTGTCAAAGTATTTGTCAGAAATATGGCGTTTTTAAAATATAAATGATTAATATGCTATCTATGACTCAAATTAAATCAGTTCCCCAATGTTAAGCATGGTTGCGTACTTTGAGTTTGCTCAATATGAGATTGCCAATTACAATAAAACTTCTTTGTTGAAAATAGGTAGGGTAATAAATGTTCGGGTAACTACCGCACCGAAGCCACTACTAAGCGAGGAATACAACCCGTAATTATTACCACAAGCTATTTATATAATGCGTGGGGAAGAACAAGGCAAGACATGACTTTTAACCGAGAGGATTGGACGGAACTAGGTCACGACGCAAACTACAGTAAAACTGATAAAATTATCAATGGGGTTGCAGGAAAGCGGAAGTTTTTTTAGGTGTTATGCTCACGATCACTTAATTTGATATTGTCCCTTTGATTTCATAAAGTTGTGCTTGCGAGCCTAGTGCAAGCCTGATGTACAAACCGGGAATCTTCCTTCCGAAACCTTTCCAAGCGGTATGCCTATAAATGTATGGGAGAGAGCTTCCTTAAACTTTTAGATACCGGGGTGATTCATAATATTATTTCTCAGGAATGTTGCTAAAACCTGGTGAGTAAAGTACTGGTTGTTTAGTGGGAGTCCTGTGACATACAGGTTGTTACTGCTGATACAGTGATTTTTAATGTAAGCCAAAGAATCAGATTATTCATTAAAAAAGTAGGCCTCTAAGTTTTTTTAGGCCATGTTGGTTTTTAACCGACCCGTCTTTAATCACCCGTATGATACTGGAGAACGAATTCACACGTAGATCGGGAATTAAAATTATCCTGATCAAGTACAGTATTTCATTCAACTTTGAGAAAGGCTTTAGATTTAAATTACCACCCTTGTTGGATAGGAGACGAGGAGTAGCCGGGGTAAAAGAGGACAAGTTTTCTAAACTTTTCCAAATCATGTTAGGAGAGTTTTTGAATGTATTATCTGAAAGGTTAAAACGTACTAAGGTACTCACCTTAGACATAGAACTTATAGATGAAGTTCTAGTGCGTTTTAAACCATATCAATATGCTCCTCCCAAATTTCAAATACCTAAACGGCACGTCCTTGACCTAGTGGAGATGAGGATAGTTCGCTCATTAAAAAGATCATATGCATCATCAGCCTTTCTCTGTTCCAAGGAAAACAAAGAAAAAGATTGATAGTAGATTATGGAAAGTTAAATTATATAATAAAATTTGAAACCACTCTCTTACCCAAGATATAGATGGTGTTTTAATGTCTGGGCAAGACTGGGTTTATACCGTAATTGACTTAAAACAGGCATATTACCAATTGCATTTAAAGAAGTAGTCCAAGCCTTGCATGGCCTTTGTGACCAACATAGGACTTTTTGTATTTAATTTTATTCCTTTGAGTATTTGTAATAGGGATCAGTCACTTAAAAGACTGATAAATACTATATTTGCTTGTGTTAAATTTGAGTTTGAATTTTCGTATCTTGATGACTTAGCGGTTTATTCTAAAAATTATCAGGACTGCGAGAGGTAATAGTTTAAAAGGTTGCTGGAGGCCAACATGTCAATAAATCCTGGTAAATTAAAGATGGCAAGGAAAGATATCAAGTACTTAGGTCCTGTCATCTCTTATAAAGAGGTATCAGTAAATCCTGATCGTACGGGCCGCGCGGGAGTTCCCCCTTCCCAATACGACGTGGAAACTGGGTATACTTTGGGGGAAGATTAACTTCTATGGGTGGTTCATTCCCAACCTGACGTCGATAGCCTATCACTTACACAAAACAAAGGGTGCCTTTATCTGGATTCTCTAAGCTCAATAGTAATTTGAGAAATTAAAAAAAATGCTCACCCAAGCACTATTGTTAAAAATAGAAGACTTCCCAAATATTTGTTTTTTCAAACAGATGCGTCGTCCACGGGACTTGTGGTGGTGTTATTCCAAAGTAGGGAACGAAAATTACATACAGTGGCGTACGCCAAACGTACCCTCCACGTTCACGAAAATATCTACGCCACATTTAAATAAGAAGTGATTGATTTTTATGGTTCACTATTATTTCATCTTGCTCCAGATCTAACTGATCTAATCTTTCCTGTAACAAAGTCAGATCTTCGGAATCTAAATTTCCGAACAAATTCTTAAGTATTTGTCCACCTAGATCGAGCAAGGACCTTTCCTTACGGGAACCCTTGGTAGGTACCAAATTAGGTTATCTAGTTCCACACTAAATTTATAGAAAAACTTCCTTTAAATGATCTAATGAATCTCGGAAGTTAACTGCTCAAGTATTGCTCCCTTGCTTCTCTAAAAATAACACCATTACTAATTTTTGAATAATCTTAATGGAATCCTTCAATTGCTTATGCTCTTCTAAAGAGGGTTTATAACAAAATCCAAAACTTTTTAATAGCTATCCTCGACAATATATTTCTTATATATTAAGAGGCTATTCCTACGTTTGATAATTGGATGAAAATGGAATCCCGTTGGGATCGAACTCCATGACCTTCCCAACATGAATATTAAAATCATTCTCCCCAAAAACATAATTACTAAGTTATAACAACAAACATATTAATTATTACATTTACAAGATAGAAAAACACAGGTTAATATTATTTGATGCAAAACAAACAAACATTCAAGATCCCGCTAGTCTCTGTCCATCATCTTTTCAATGATCAACACATTCCAACGCAACTCATCAATACTACAAGACTCTATCTTTGTTTCTCCTGAGCTGGCACTTTTTCTCTCTAACACTCACTGCACTATCTTACAATACGCTTACACGGGCATAGTTGGTAACTCTGGATCGGGAACTCAAGGCTGGTTTACATTTTGTTTAATGCTACTGGTATCGTCAACGAGGTATGAAGGCTGGACATCTTTCGATTCCTGTCAGCCTCCTGGTTGATAGATGTCTTCCATGGTCTACCACTTGGACGAATCTCTGGATCTGTAGACCAAACTGGAATAGGATTCCTAGACATAAATAGTTTTAGTCTTCCCACATTAACTATTATTGAGCGATATGGGAGCTGAAGACCTCACTTAGGACTTCTAAGATTGGCAATGGCCCAAAAATTTCGTCTGGGACTTCCTAATCTTGCTATTTTTCAGGGTCCTACGCGTTAAATCGACCCAATCAACGACGTGTCACTTAGTTGGTTTTGCTTTATTTTAGTGTTGCCTTGCATGTTTTAAGAAAGAATTATGGCTGTTCTTGTTCACTTTCTTCCATGGTTTTTGTAGCTTAGCCACCACATCTAATACGAAGATATTATACAATCCTGCAGTTAGCTCTATCCTGGTAAATAGCGTAATCATCTTCCTCCCGTAGATAACTTCGTACAGTGTTACCTTAATGTTCGAATGTTATTGAGTGCAATATGCTGTAACAACAAAAGGTAAATATATGCCCCAATTATTCTTATTTACAGACAAAATGTGACAACATTCTACTGATGGTTTGATTTACTCACTCCGTTCTACCACTACACTGTGGATGTCCTGGACTTATATCTAATTTATTCACTTTTAACAATTTACACAACTGCGTCATCAGCTTTGACATGAAATTAGTCCCTTGATCTGACAGGATACTTGACATATCTCCAAACTTCAAAGTCCACTAGAAAATTAATACTTTAGCAACAGTCTTTGCTCTCTGATCTGATAGTGGTATAATCAGCAAATTTCTTGAAAAATGATTTAACACTGTTATAATGTACTTATTTCCATCCAACGTCTTAAGCAGGGGACCGACAATGTATAATACAATTCTCTCAAAAGGTTTGGCTACTTCCGGTATCTCTAATAATTCCAGTCTAGTTATTCCCTTCACAGTCCTCTTCTGGCAGTTGTCTCAACTGGCTCCATAGTGTTCCATATCTTGTCGTCTTAATGGTCACCAATGAGATTAGGCAATTTTCAAATTGGTGATTGTCTCCCGGCATGTGCTGCCAACATGTAATCGTGGTTTTCATGAAGAATCGTTTATATTTCTCCCCGAGCTACAAATAACCCTAAACCTTGTTTGGTTTCCCTCTAAAACATTCCATGCATTGTGAATTGAGGTTGAGCCCTCCACTTTTAACATTCTGGGTCATTCACTTGACTCAGCTTAAGACTATCACTATTACTCATGGTATTCACCCTTACATTTTTGGGTAGCCCGTCCGCATTGCCATATTTTACTCCTGGCCTATTCACTCAACCGTAATGTCCACCTTAAAAAATGGCTACTTTGATCCATAACTACTGTAAACCTATGTCCATTCAAATAGGTTCTAAATTGCGTTATATCCCATACTACGCTTAGCATTTCTCGTTCTGTAACGCTTTAGTTGACTTCAGCTCTATTCAACTGTCTTGAAGCTTATGCAATCAGATGTTCTACTCCCTCTATTTGCTGACTCCATACACACCCTATAATATAATTTCGTGCTTAAAATGAATGGTTTGTTGAAATCCGGACATGCTAACACTGGCGAGGAAGTTAATATATTCTTCAACTTAGTCATAGCCTTTTCTGCTTCTTCCGTCCAATCAAAAGTATGATTCTCCTCAACAGTTTAGGTAGTGGTTTATACTTTAGCATAATTCCTAATGAATCTGTGATAGAAATTGCTGAGACCTAGAAATGATTGTAGCTCTTTAACATTCGTAGGTCGTGGAAAGTTTTTAACAGCATCTATTATTTGGGGCTCTGTCTTAACACCCGCTGAGGATATTATATGCCCCAAATATTCAGTTTCATGGTTTGTGAAACGAAACTTTTCTAACGACAATGACAATTTTGCTTTCTCTAGCCTTTCGAACACATTTTCCAAACGTACTAAATGTAACTCAAAGTCCTTTGAAAACACTATAATATCATCAAAGTATGTGGGGGCTGGGGGTAAGCTCAGACCTCTCAATACAGCACCCACCAATCGTTGAAATGTAGCTGGTGTATTCTGCAGCCCAAACGCGAATCTTAGATACTTGTAGACCCCAGTTTATGATATAAACGATGCTTTGGGTTGGTCTTCTCTCTTGATCGCTATAGCATGGTAACAAATAATTAAATCCAAACCATTAAAAAAACTTATATTCCCCTAGTATATCGATGGTTTCTACACTGTTTGGCAATGGATATATATCCGGTGTTGTGACCTTGTTTAATGATTTATGGTCAACACAAAACCTGAAATTTTGTCCTCCATCCAATGTCTTCTTTTTTACAATGACGATAGGTGATGGCCACAGTTTGTCAATTACATCCTGCACTAATTATTGCTGATTGGATGGTATGCGATAAGCTTTCTGAATGATGGGCTTGGCATTATCAGTATGGATTGGGTGTTAAACAATATGTGTTACTGTTAGATTACCTCGTTCCCGAAAAAGTCCTGATATCTTTTCACAACCGATTTCCTTTGTACAGCAGTAATATGATTCAATTTTTTGGAGAAATCAATACTCTTCCCAGTGGCTTCCTTGACACACACCTGGACATGTATTATATCCCCTTAGTTAATTACGTGGCTACCCGTGGCTTTTCCCAAAACTGCAAATCTCTAGTTCAAACTCCACAGTCTCCCTTCTAACGTAAACTCCCATTCAGCTTCTATAATGTCACTTTTTTCCACTAAATTCAACTCGGCTATTAAGTGTTTCTTGGTTATTTCAACTTTTGCACCCCCCGGGTTACTCAACTCAAATAGTATCCCTTGCTGACTCTGATCTAATGATCTAATACAAATACTGCATTTCAAATAGACTGTTGATCGTTTAAAAAGTTGTCCGTCAACAATGGCTTGACCTAATAAATACAACTTCTACCCTTAATCTTCTCTGGAAATTTCACAACCCTTACAGTCTTCTTTGTACCTAGATACAGACGCTTACCAACAGTCAAATACATAGGGAGTGGAACAGCTTCCATAGCACAGACAGGGCTAGTTACTTCCTGATATTTAGCTTAACTAGTCCTTACTGTCTCCTTACCAAAGTTTCAATTTAAGCTATGCGTAACATCACCTAATCTTAACCTCTGCTTTGATACATTTATTATTGCTGAGTAATCTGTCAGGAAGTCTAGGCCTAGTATCCCATCATAGCTTGAATTGGTCCATCATTCCACAAATTTAAATGCGACCCAATATATTCTTCCTCCTATCTCTAATTCCATCTCAATTTCTCCTAAGTTTTGCATTTAGTAAGCTGAAAAACCCGAAATCTCAAATCTTGGTTTGGAAATCTTCATAAATTACACGCTCTTCTCTCACATAATTGAAATTTGTTCCTCGCTGACCACTAAAAATCTTTATTCTATCCTTCAGAAAATACCTGCTAGCACTAGCTCACTGGTAGCTTCATATTTCTCTACTGACGCTGTGGGGACAATTCTCGCTGAGGATCGTGGCTCCTTCGATTCTTTTCTCGTGGCTCCTACGATTCTTTTCTCGTTTGGGTAGTAGCTAATCTTCCCAGAATACTGGTTTGCTAAATTCCCCATTTTACCACACCTATAACACGTCTTATCTCTCATTGTAGGCGACTTCTGTCTCCTCTTATTAAATCTGCAATTTCTTATCACACGACCTTGTTTTATGCTCTTAAAACAATTTTTTCCCTTATCTATTTTGAATATCTTGCTACGAATATTCACTTCTCTCTCTTGAGGTTGATGGTCTGTTTCACTTACATATATCGCTACTTCAAACACTTCCTTAAAAGTCTTAGGTTTTGGTAACCTTGTAAAATCTTCCTACTTATCCGAAAAGGCCGCTTAGAAAGAAATTTAAAGCTCTCTGATCAGCCTCAAATTTAATCATTTCATTCCGGACCGTATCATCTCTTAATACATAAGTGTTGATGTTAATTTTCTTGATCCTGTCCACGAAACTCTCTACACACATTCTCTCTCTCTCTTTTTCCCTTGAAAAGTATAATTTTGTTCAACATTTCCCTAAAAAAAGGGTATTGTCTATTTCTTTCTGAACCTATGTATTAAGGCTATCTTCAATCCCTCAAAACTGTCATTTTCTATCCAACTTGTATCCTAAATTACAAATTGCAGTGTTTCTCCGCCTAAACGCAACTTAGTTAGCTCTAAATATGTCCAATTTGATATTACAGAGGCTTGACTTGTCTTCCCATAAAACACCAAAACGCAATCTTCTGGTCTACCATGGAACCCAGGCATAAGTAAAACATTCCTAAACAGTGGTATTGGTTCACTATCAATCCTATTCTTCAGAACAGCTTTCAAATTAACATTTGCTGTCTTAACCTACTCTAATTCTCTTGCTAATTGCTCAATAGCCGTTTACAGCTCAACCTTCACCCCCATAACTTCGACTAAGCCCATGGTAATTGTGTCTAAGAGTTCCTAACTTGTAGCTCTCCACTATTCTCCTCTGCAACTGGTGGTGTTCTGCTGTTGATTTGGACCTCCTCCTCTGTATTCTTGATACAGCGTCCACGTTCTACCCAGCACGTACCGATTGTTGCCGAACCCCACCGCGATTGTCCGTCAAAGCCGTTTATTTTCGGGTCAACCCCTGAAGCGCTAATTTTGTCATCAATTGACAAAACCCTAAAATGCCACTTCTGACATCAAATGTCGTCTACCCCCTGTGGATTGGATCTGTCAGGATAGTTTGTGCAGAAGGGTATGGTCGGTGGCAAGGTAGTTGGTTGGGTTCAAAATGATACTTGGGGTTCCATTTTTTGGGTTTATTGGTACCATTAATAATTAATACAAAATGTGATGTTAAAAGGTGTTATAAAGAAAT
Organism: Timema californicum; assembly: GCA_902141385.1. Lineage (NCBI taxonomy): Eukaryota > Metazoa > Arthropoda > Insecta > Phasmatodea > Timematidae > Timema > Timema californicum. Next base: position 32,219 of record CABFOW010005870.1, read on the forward strand.
ATAATAACTTGGACGTAAACATTCGTGAGAGAAATGACTTAGTTAGGAATACTTAAACTTTTGATTCAACTGACACCTCTCGCGACCCCCTACCGACTCGAGACCGGTACTCTAGGCACGGTGGCTGCCCTCTAGTACAAATATCACTGATGACCCTAAGTTCTAATTCGTATGGCCCGAAGACGGGTAGATTAACTGCCTCCCAAAAATATATTAATATGCCAGCTCGGATGCCATAAAACAGAAGCTCTCATATCCCAATCCGGCCTAGTTACAGCACAACTGGGACAACACTGTTATGAGTAGTCAGAATTCTTTCTTAATGTTTACTAACTCACTACAACAAGTTTGCTTGGTCAGTTCCTTTAGTCATATAGATTCAACAAAGCTATGCAAATTGAAATAAACATGCCAATATAGCTGAAACCCATGGCCTATTCAACCATAAACAATCTTTTAATATATATACCTCTTCGCAAGTTATTCAGTACTTATAATCATGATTACACCACCAAATATCAACTCAAGTAAATTTGTTTTCGGCAATCTAGTCTTCTGATAGACCAGTGCGTTATACCACACGGCCACTGAAGTGGGTAAAATTAAATTTAAGTATTTATGCACAATCACACATTTTCAAACAAACTTCAACGTCGAGCATCTGAAATGTTTTGTATTCCAATTTTAACTGCTGCTTACTGTGTGTGTCTCTATGACTCTGAACGTAAATTTTATACTTCAACAATGCTTTAACAAAACCATTAATATTATGCTACTAGGAGGGGAGGGGGGGAGGACAGACAAACATACCAGTTTTAACTTTGTTAACTCCCTAGAAGCTCTATATCAATGTCAGATGAGTACGTTTAAAACTATTTATTTCACTAAACAGTGAATTGCTACACATTTCTAATACTTTAAGTTTTCAAACAGCTGTAATTATTTGAAAATACTTAACATAGTCAGGCTTCACAAGTAAGAACCAACTCATGCTAAGTTTCATAAAAATAAAAAATATTTATTTGTTGCATTTACGGTATCTTTATGTCATACCAAAATCAAACAAATATGGGTGCAATCTGGTGTAACTGTACCTTGTTACTTTCTTGAAGATAGCTCCTATTTCCACCAAGGTTTGGCTGGCCAGTTGTGAAAACAAAAGTAAGGGATTAGCTGATTTGTAAATTTCAGAGTTGGAATGGAGATAGCAGGAGTTGACATTTCTTGGAAATGTTGGTCGAAATAAAGAAAATAATATATAGATTTGAGTATTCATTCGCTGCCTAGCTTCAAATACATGTTTACTCCTCGACCCTTGAACTAAGAGAGCTAACGATGCCCTTAGAAATGCAAAGTATAATAGCACAAAAACAAAACACCATGAAACCAAATTCTTAATTTACCCTAATTATTTCAGGAGAGGGGGGGTGTTTTAACTCCCCAAAACCTCCCCCTTGGTATGGCCTTGAATTTAGTTCCATATACGAGTTTAGTCTGACCTTGATGCAGCTACAACTTTTTGAAAGAGCTTATCGTTATCATCCCGATTTGAGATTTCATAATTAGATTGACGTGCTGCAGCAACTGCAAATTCCCCCAAGAATGTATTCCGATAGTCAACATGGCACCTGCCTTCAGCAGCATTCAAATCACTGAATGCTCCCTCAACTCTTACCGAAACATATCTCCAAGTCTCTACCGGTATGGATGTTTTATTTATCTTTTTCTAAAACTCATTCCCACAATAAATTCAATTCTGTTTAAAATTAAAAGGTGATATGTTCAATATTCTTTAGATATTTCGTTTTTTTTTCATATTGGGCAACTTTATTTTTATCAGTGTATACAGAAAAACTGGTTTTATAACTGGTAATCTTATCAAGAAGTATTTGAATTTTCGTGTGTTTTTTATAATCATATACATGAAATAACCGTTCTAATTCGCTGTTTTCCTGCTTAAATAAGTTTCTAACTTTTTCTTCCCTGTTATATTGACACAGAAAAACACAATTCTCCATTTTTAATTTTATTTATAAATTCACCTTATTATTCAAAACACCTGATACAGAAAAAACAGATATAAAAGATATTTGACAATGTTCAAGAAATAGCATAAAATAAAACTGTCAATATTTTTTTATTTATTAAAAAACTGTGACGAACACGTTTTTTTTTTTAGCTTGGAGATCAAATTACACAATTTAGCAATCAAAAGAACTCTAAATAACAGTAAAATAACAAATAAAGGTATTATTAGTAGATCGATAAATATCACAGAATCTCAATTTTTGGTATGGTGGATGACGCCATAATGAATTACTTTAGTTGCCCATAAGTACTTTAGTGGTGCCCAGTATTTCCCCAGGCACGTAGCCGGGAGGGGGGGGAGGGCGAGTTTCATAGGGTCCTGACACCCCCTGAAATTTAACGAAAGATTTTAAAAAATACAAAAAGGTACTTCTTTAAAATAGTTATTGAGGTACCGCGACTGGTTAAGAAAAAGACTAAAAGGGATAACCCTCCTCACGATTCTCATGAAGAGTACTATCCATCTTTCTGCCTTGTGTAGACGGATTAATTGTCAATCTTCAGCAACGATTTTGTCAAAATAATGATTTTCTTTCAGTAATAGAGGTTTTGTTACACAAAAACACACATGACGGTCATGTGAATCAACTCAAAAAACTAAACTATGATGATACAACTTGAGGCAGAATACCTCTCTTTGTGTGAGAGGTGGAAATACAAGAAACTAAACTATGAGGAGACAGCTTGAGGCAGAATACACTCTTGTGGTGTGAGAGGTGGAAATACAAGAAACAATCAGACATACCAAATGGAATCATGCAATAAGCACTTATATTAATCTATCCGACATATCTTATGTGTCCTAGTTACTTTACCTGTGCCAAAGGCTCAGGTCGAGAGGTCATTTTCCTCATTGAAAAGTATTAAGACCTACTTAAGGAACTCGCTGTGCAGTGAACTATTGACTAGCTCGGCACTGATGTCAATTCACTGCCCAGTGCCTTTCACACCTTCAGTTGTTTTGGATGTAATGGCCAAGAAAGCTAACAGAAGACTACTATTGTAAAAGTGATAGATTGTGGTGCATGAACACTTTTCAATACACATAGTAATTTCATTATTTGGACTTGGTTGATTACATTTAATTATGTTAATTTAATATAATAACTTCAGTTAGACTTTTTTTTCTGCTTTTCCACAGACCCAAAAACAATATGAATTTATTGACACCGCATAAACGTTTCATTTAAAATTTCTTAAAACGTTAACTAAAGTGAGAAATAATGGGGTTTACAAAAAGTCAGAGTGGGGGTAGCATAGCTTTGGGTAACACCCCCCCAAAATGAAATCCTGGCTACGTGCCTGTTTATTATACCAAACACAAACAATACCAACAATAAAAAAAATCATAATATGTCAAAACCTAGTTCAGTTAATGGTTGCTGCACTAGATTACTGTAGGCTTGATCTTATTGTTTCCTATTCATTACTTACAGTTTTTGGAGTCTTTATTACTATCTATATAGCTTAATATGTGATTTTAACATTTATTTTAAATATGTTGTTCACAGCTAGACTATTATAATTTACAGTACATTTTGCTTTCCGTAAATTTATAATTTTGTCTGTGTTGTTTAGTGTAAAATTAGTTTAGATTAGTGTTGGGGTTGAAGTCGATTAGACTGTGCTCGTTCTCTCCAAACCTGAAAGGCCTGTGTCAATACAAACTATTATTCCAACGCTGTAAGGGTGAAAGGTCGACCTGTTCGTCGAGTGTTGTGTAAATATACCATTCAAACAAGTGTGACTTGTCCACATGTTTTGGTGAATTTAAAAACACTTTAAGATGGACTACTCTCTAGCATACTATGACATTTTGGATCAATTTAGTTAACTAGAACCGGGAGTATTTTTTAAATAAAAGTTAGGGGAATTGTTTTAGGAGAAATTTACACTTTTTTTGTTACTATTGTTACATAAAATTTGTGTCATTTGCATCACAGTGCTGATGTGGGTTTTGGAGTTTTGATGAGTTTTGGGGGGGCACGGCTATCAAAAGCCGACATGTCTTCTCGGAAGGCTTTTTGATCTAGGCTGGGAGGGTGCACCATTTGTTTGCGGTACTAAATTATTTTCGGCTCTGGTTTTGGTCACGTCACCTCCAGATAAAGTTTGTGTAGTTTGTCATGGCGCGTCTTGGAAGGTCAGCGGTTCATTCCCCGTTACTTGACTTAGTAGAGTCGTTCCGACTAGAGGTACTAGCAGAGCACCCGCCTCGAGCCAGAAGTTTGGGGAGACGACCTGTTGGGGGCCGTGCGATAAGGAAGGCAATTTGTTTGTACAACGCGGCAATAATAAACAAGCCTGAAAGCACTAAAGGATCATTTGTGTATTTTCTTGGTAATCCCTGCATCTGGTCGGCGCGGAAGCACATCGCAAGGCTGAGGCAGTTCGTCAGGCCAGGTGATACACTTGAGACCATGTGGTCCAGGGGTTTAGCATAACATAAATTTCTACCAAAAGCCTGTTCTGCATATAAAAAGGTAAGAATATCAGAAGCAGGAGGGGGAGAAGAAGGAGTGACCCAGGAGCGGAGAAGTGCTGAGAGTAGTGAGACGGAGGAAGAAGAGTCCGTGGAGTGGGAAGAAGGGAGGTAAGGGAGGGATGTAAACGGTAACAAAGATGGAGCGCGAGCAATAAATGAACAGGAAGGTGGAAGAGAAAGCAGCTTATGGAAGTCCGGATTCACCAAGATCTTGGGAAGAAGACCGCCCGGAAGCCAGTTGGGTTAGAACCCGGCTGATGTAACCGGCGGTCAATGGTCAGTGATCTATCCCAAAGGGTATGGATATGGAAGATGATCAAGATGGGAAGATGAAATGAATCGGGAAGAAAAGGACGGCAAGGGTAGTGAGCGGATCCTGAGCAGGGTGCTCAACAGAGGTGATAAGTGTAGTGGTAGGTTAGGAGTAGGGACAGGGGTATGTATATTAGGGTGTAGTTAGCTGTGTAGGGTAGGTGTAGTTATTAGTTTAGTTCAGTTTAGGATAGGGTAATGCAAAAAAGTGGGTCGCTAGAGGAGTATGGAGGCTACATCCAACAGGGCGCCTCCCCAGGTGGTGGATAGGGGGCCGCTCATCGACGTCACTCAGACCCAGGGCTCTGCAAACATTTTCCCAGGCGGTTCTTGTGTTGGGAGACGGCGAAGGGTACCGGGGAAATAAAATACCTGGGGCGGACCAGTAGCTAAGAAAGAAGATCATAGCACAACAGTATATTACCAAGATATTAGTAATTAGTAATAACAATGGGAATAAACAGGAAGATTTCGAGGATAAGATGAATAATTTAGAGGAAAACTGGGCCTGAGTTAAATATGAGGAGTCAGGCTGACAGTGCACAGGAGTAGGGGTAAAGTACATCTACCATTACACACAAAAGAGCAATTAACGCGAACAATGGAGCCAATTAGTGGCTAGATGGGAGGGGGAGGATGATGCTTGCATGTATGGGAGGGTGGGGGGTGAGGGTGGCGG